>JARQOD010008232.1:0-36349 GCA_033576555.1 Oophaga sylvatica | reverse complement strand
ACTTTTCCCTTGGCATAACTTCCCCCCGGTATACTCCCACCCCCCTTCACGTTATAACTTCCCCCGGTATACCTCCAGCCCTGATATAACCCCCCCATATATTGCTCCATACAGTATAATGAGCCCCAAATATTACTCCATACAGTATAATGGCCTCATATATTGCTCCATACAGTATAATTGGATGCATATAATCATATAATGCTCCATACATATAATGGACCCAGATTTTGTTCCATACAGTATAATGGCCCCATATGTTGCTCCATACCGTATAAGGGGACCGATATAATGCTCCATACAGTATAATGGCCCCATATAGTGCTCCATACATTATATAATGGGCACATATATTGCACCATGTACTATAATGTGCCACATACTGTATATTGCTCCATACAGTATAATGGGCCCCATATGTTTTTCCATACAGTATAATGGCCCCATATATTGCTCCATACAGTATAATGGGCCCCATATGGTTTTCCATACAGTATAATGGCCCCATATATTGCTCCATACAGTATAATGGGCCCCATATCTTTTTCCATACAGTATAATGGGTCCCATATAATGTTCCATACAGAATAGGCCCCATGTAATGCTCCATATATAATTGGCCCCACAAGATGTTCTATATAGTATAATGGGCCCCATATATTGCTCCATACAGTATAATGGCCCTATGCAATGCTCCATACAGTATTTAATTGCCCCATATAATGTTCCATACAGTATATAATAGCTGCATGTGTTGCTTCATATAGTATAATGGGCCCCATGTACTGCTCCATACAGTATAATGACCCCAAAAAATTCTCCATGGAAAATAATGGGCCCCTTATAATGCTCCATACAGTATAATGGTCCCATGTATTGCTCCATACAATATATAATTGGGCCCATATATTGTTTCATACAGTATAATGGCTCCATATAGTGTTCCATACATTATATAATGGGCCCCATATATTGTTCCATATAGTATAGTGGGCCCCATATGATGCTCCATATAGTGTAATGGGCCCCATATGATGCTCCATACAAAAGAAAAGATAATCATATTGTCACAACTCTGTTGGCGGGTGTCCTAGGTCCTTGTTGTGGCCACGTACCTTTCTTTAGCTCCTGAATCTGCTCTCAGTCCCCTTCCCCCACCCAGTGAAGAGGTGAGTAGTAGTATACCGTAATACACCAACCAGATTAACAAGGTAATATGAACAGGGGTAATAGAAAATACCAATCATACAAATATACTCACACATTATTTATTATTATAGCGCCATTTATTCCATGGCGCTTTACATATGACGGGAATGTATCGGGGAGTGAGGGTGGGGTTAAACCAAAGTAGAAGGAGGGGGATTATCACACACTCAAAACCTAGGAACAGTCACCGATAAATCCACAAAATGCCTTCTCCAATAATAACCACCGGCAACCTCCAGCCATGCAGCATAAGCTAACTCTGACAATGAGTGCTAGCCAGAACCCAGATTATATAGGAGATGGGAGTCGCTAACAGTGCACAGCTGAGAGCCTTAATGCAGGAAAGCTTCCAGGAACTCTCAACTGAGCAGATTAACCCTGCACTGATAAAAGATACCTGCGCCGTTTAATATGAAGGTGAAGTACTTCTAATGAGTGCAGGAATAGGAGAAATAAGGCGCTTCAGTTTTCTGGCTCCTCCCTGTCGTGGTAAACTCATGACACAAATACCTCTCCTCGTTCCCCGCAGCTTTGGTCTCTTCTGACTCTCTGAACTGCTCGGCAGAGGGTGCGCTGTAGAGACTTCATCGTGACCTGTAACATAAGGCGTCACAGAGAATTAGAAGACAGTGAAGACACTGGAGCTGCGGGGAATGGGAAGAGGCGAGTATTTGAGGAGTGCTGGTGCCTGCGCTGGCACCAGGCTCACGGGCCCCATAGCATGCCATTGTGTCCGAGGGCGAGTGGGATCCCTGTTCGTCCAGGGCTCCGTCACTTGCCCAGGTGCGCCACGTGGTGACGCCGGCCCTGCCTACATGCCCATATAGACGGCTTAGGAGGGTTGATCCTATTGATGGATTCCCTAAAATAAAGTAAGATAAGTGGCATAGTGAACACTGCTGGCTCGTTAAGTTCACGCCCTGACAGGGTGGCGCAAGCGAGGGATTGTGGCCCCACTGTGCCACAAACCAGACTACCCTGGAGGGGCGTGACTAAGCAGCTACATTGGTGTTCACTGGAGCCTCTGATAGTGAGGTCAGGCTTGTGCGGCAGGTAGCTCCCAGGTACCACTCCAGGGCGGTGTCTGGCTGTGGCTGCTGATCCCACTGGGGGACTATTTACAGTTAGCAGGTGCGGGCAAGTACAGACAGGCACGACTGGTACTATGGTGGGCACGGCTGGTACTCTTGGAAGGCAGGCGGGCATGGCTGAGACACTGGCAGACAGACGGGCACAGCTGAGACACTGGCAGACCGGCAGGTTCGGCTGAGATACTGGCAGATGGGTACGGCTGAGACACTGGCAGACAGGCGGGCACGGCTGAGACACAGGAAGGCGGGCACGGCTGAGACACTGGCAGACAGGTGGGTACGGCTGAGACACTGAGGCATAGTTCAAACGGAAGGGGCAGGAACAGACTTCGTAGGGACAGGAACACGGGCAGGTATGAGTGGTAAATGGGAATAGGTAGGGACCTGTTCAGACTGGAGAAGCTGGGGCTGGTTCAGGAAGGACAGGAACACTGACAGATATAAGTGGTTTATGGGAACAGGTAGAGACCTGTTCAGACTGAAGGAGAAAGACACGCAGAATGCGAAATGGAAAGCGGAACAGAATCGCATGTAGGCGAGCAAGTGCGGAGCTAAACCGCAGATAGGCGGAGCAAGTGCAGAGCAGAACCGCAGATAGGCAGAGCAAATGCAGAGCAGAACCACAAGTAGGCGGAGCAAGTGCAGAGCAGAACCGCAAGTAGGCAGAGCTAGTGCAGAACAGAACCGCAGATAGGCGGAGCAAGTGCAGAGCAGAACCGAAGGTGAGTGGAGCAAGTGCAGAGCAGAACCGCAAGTAGGGGGAGCAAGGGCAGAGCAGAACTGCAGGAAGGTGGAACAAGTGCAGAGCAGAGAACTGCAGGTGTGGAGAGTAGAGCAAGGCCGCTGGGTGCAGTGAGCAGAGCAGCTAGGTTGCGGCGAGCAGAGACGCTAGGTTGCGGCGAGCATCACAGGAAAGGCCACAGACTAGGACACAACGGACACAGATATAGGACTGAATATAGACAAGGTCAGGTACGAGATAAGGTACAGGAACTAGGATGCAGACCAGGATATGCAGCCTCCTGGAGGGCGGAACAAGTAACACAGCGCACGGAAACAGATCTGGGTATGCAGCCCAGAGAAGGTGGAAAACAGAACAGGACCTGGCAGCTCAGCAGCAAGACACTGAGAAAGAGCGTTGCTCAGGCGTCCTTCTATGGGCGGGGATGCCTTAAGCACCTGAGGCCTCTTGGCAATTGGCTGGGGATACCTTAGGAAGGTGCACACTGACTCTATAAGAACCAGGAAGTGCCGGCGCCGCCCCCCTATGCACACAGGCAGGAAGTATGCAAAGACTAGGCAGGAGACGTGAGGTACACAGCATGGAGCCGACAGAAGACAGAACTCACAGCATGGCGCAGAGTAGTGATTAACCTGGTGTGTAAAGGCTGGGTCTCACATAGCGATACACCAGCGATCCCGACAACGATCAGGATCGCTGGTGTATCGCTACATTATCGCTGCTGAGCTGCCAAACAGGCAGCTCAGGGCAGCGATCAGTACAAGCGACACTGCGGGTAAACATCGCTAGTTACCAGCAGTGTACCTTGGATACCAGCGCCCTGATGAAGGGAGCTGGTAACCAAGGTACACATCGGGTTTCCAGGCGCTGCGCGGTGCCTGAAAACCCGCTGTGTACCTTGGTTACCAGCTCCCTGCATCAGGGCGCTGGTATCCAAGGTACACAGCGGTTTCTAGGCACAGCCCGCGCCTGGAAACCCGCTGTGTACCTTGGTTACCAGCGGATCGCTGGTCTCCCGCCTGTCACACGCAGCGATGCGTGCCTGTCAGCGGGAGACCAGCAATCAAAAAAATGTCCAGGCATTTTAGCGACGATCAGCGATACCCGGCAGGGGGGCTGATCGTCGCTGAATGTCACACACAGCGATATCGCTGGTGAGCTCGGTGCTGCGTCACAAAACTAGTGACTCAGCACCAATCTCGCTAGCGATATCGCTATGTGAGAGGGGGCTTTAGGCAGGTGGCGGATGGGAGGTCATGCAGTGATGCCAGCAGGGTTGTTACACTTGTCATGAATTTGAAGAGCGGGAGTTGCCACGCCCCATCCCGCCCATGCTCCACCCCTTTGTCAGAGCTGTGGCGAGAATGGTTAAAAAAATGTGAAGTTGTGCAAAAAAGTTGCATTTTTTCAAATTTTTTTTGCCAGAAATTGGATCGGATCGTTTTTCATCTGATCCAGTCCAACATAATTTCTCCAGCATCTATTCCCAGCCTACAAAAACACTTCATCCTGCTGATGCCCAATACTGATCCGCTGCTGCTGTATGTGTCCCTGTTACTGCACCTATTATAACCCCACATAATAACGCTCACCACTGTGCCCTCTTGTGTCTTGTTCATGGTAAAATTACCTCAGAGAAAATATTAGAGACTTCTGTGAGTGCCCTGGAAAGTAATAGTGTTCACATTTTGCTTCTAAGAGTTCATACCCATCACTGAAAAAAAGTGGCCCAATTTTGGTCCAGAAAAGTGGGATTAGTGTCATGCGTGTAATGCTGCTGCAGTGCAGTATAGCGCAACCTCCACCTGGAGATGCTGGTGAGGGAAGAGAGGTTGCACACACAGCTTAACACCACTGAGCAGCAGCACAAGCGTCACCAGGTGGCAAAAGAGTGGTCAGACGAGCTGAGTCAGAAACAGGACAAGAAGTACCGGAGGTGACAGCAATACACGTGGTCAAATACAAGCCAGAAGTCAGAGCCAGACCGGAGCAGAAATAACCGAGACGAGAGACCGTAAAGCAGGTCAGGGTCCAAGCCGAGCCAAATACCAAAGAGTCCTAAACATGAAATGGAAAAACTGAGTCGAAACGGGGAGTGGGGAACAAAACAGACATGGGCAAAATCAGAAACAGCAGGAGGACAAATCAGGGTTCCACCAGAGTCAGATACTGAGGTGGCTTCCAGGACGCAACAGGAAGAAATAGCAAACCTGAATCCAAAATGAAGCCAGGCAAAGTTAACCCTTGACATGATCAGCCTGGGAAAAGTGCAGACAGGACTCAAAACATAGACTGGATCATGACAGTACCCTCCTCTCAAGGGGGGCCACCGGACCCTCAGGTTTTCCAGGATAACGTGCATGAAACGTCCAAACCAGACGATCAGCATGAACCGAACGCGCCGGAACCCAAGATTGCTTTTCAGGACCGTAACCCTTCCAATGGACCAAGTACTGAAGCGAACTGCGAACTCTCCAAGAATCGACAATCCGTTTAACTTCATACTCATTCTCACCATCCACCGCGAAGGAGGAGGTGGAGACCCAGCAGAGGTACACATGGCTTAAGTACAGACTTATGGAACACATTGGTTATCCGAAGCAACAAAGGTAAGCGTAAATGGAAGGCAACTGGGTTGACAACTTCAGTGATCTCGTAAGGACCAATAAACTTAGGACCCAACTTAATGGAAAGAACCTTCAGACGTATGTTCCTAGTAGACAACCAGACCTTGTCTCCCACTAGCAACTTAGGTCCCACAGATTGTCACTTATCAGCAAAATGTTTTTGTTTGCCCTGAGCCACCCCAATGTTCTTCTGAACCTCCCTCCACACCTCCAACCGTTGAACCGCCAAATCAGCCCCTGGACACCCCGAATCCAGCTTGGAAAATTCACCAAATAGGGGTGAAAACCATAATTACAGAAAAACATAGAAGTAACAGTGGACTGATTAACCCGATTATTGAATTCGAATTCAGCCACCGGCCGTGAAGAGCACAAATCATCTTGCCAAGATGTGGCAAGACACCGCAATATTTGTTCAAGTGACTGGTTGGTTCTCTCTGCCTGCCCGTTGGTTTCAGGATGGTAGGCCGAAGAGAAGGTCAAATCAATACCCAGTCTCTAACAGAAAGCCCTCCAGAACTTGGACACAAATTGTACCCCTCTATTAGACACCAAATTCAGAGGCACACCATGCAACCGCACAACATGCTCAATAAATAACTTGGATAAAGTTTTTGCATTAGGCAGTCCTGTCAGTGGTACAAAATATGCCTGTTTACTAAATCTGTCAACCACCACCCAAATCGCAGTCTTACCATTAGAAGGAGGGAGATCAGTGATAAAATACATGGACAAATGAGTCCAAGGTCTATCCGTAATTGGCAATGGCACCAATTCCCCGGTTACGGGAGCTTTTAGCACGGGCACACGTATCACAAGCAGACACAAACATGGCGATATCAGAATACTTGGAGGACTACCAGAACTGTCTAGCAATAGCTCTCCGGGTAGCCGAGACTCCTGGATGTCCACTGAGAGCAGAGTCATGAAACTCCCAGAGAACCCTAAACTGATAATGAATTGGGACGAAGAGCTTATTCTCCGGCAGTGATGGAGGAGCAAGAGACAGCCTCACAAATGTCCTTGTAAGGTTCTTTGTCTCTGTTGACATGTTCCTTGAAACTCAGTTTTCCGTCGGCCATTTTGCTTTCTGTCTTTCTGCAGCTCTTGCCCTCAGTTAATATGGAGTTTCCAGTTTTCATGTTCCCGCCCTGATTCTTCCCTCTTGCTTCTTAAGCAGCCTCAGCTGAACAATCAGTGCTCCTGAATCAAGCCTCAGTCAGTCTGTGACCTGACTCCTGCTAACATTGGACTTGTACTCCAGCTATTCCCTACAGAGGAACCTTGGAACACTTTTGGACTCTGGAAACCTGCTGTTTGGTGAATCCATGTTTGCAGAGGAATTACGGTACAGAGAAGAGATCCTGAACCTGCTTTGGAGATTTATTGTAGTGCTTGAAGTTACTCTGGCCTGCTGTGTCTCCTGTCGCTGTTCCTGCAAACTGTGTGAACTTTTCAGCATGCTTGTATGAAGTAATACAAGTCATTTCATTTCAACCTATGTTTCCTGTGTTTTCCTCGCACCCAAGCACAAGACGCTATAGGAACTGTACACTATACATGACAAGATTCAGGAGCCAATGTTTAGTGTCTGCTGGGTCTGGGAAAGCCGTGTCTGCTGTGACTGTGGATATCAGATGTCCGTTTAATACCTTATGTGATGACAGTGGTTGTGACTTCTCACAACCATTCCAGGTGAGCGCATTCCCTTAAAATTTTACTCTGGAGTGTTACCACAGGTAAACACTATTGTTTTTTTTTGTTTTTTTTTTCCTTTCCTCTTCTCCTTCCAGCACCTCTGCCTTAAAAGATCTGGAAGATGGAGGCCCGCATAAAGGAACTTTGCGGAGTGACTGATACAATCCTTTCAGATGTACAGACTTTAAAAACCCGTTTTGCAAGCCTACAGGACCTCACTAATCATAATTTGCAAGTGTTTGGACAGACTACCCAGGAATTGCGAGCCAGGATTGAGGCTCTAGAGGAACGAGCCCAGGCTCCTGCCATAACCCCGAGTTCTGGGATCCCCAAATTACCTCCTTTTCGTTTTGGCGGTGAACGTGAGAAATTCAGGGGATTTATTAATCAATGCAATTTATTTTTCTCTGCACATGCTTCACAATTTCCCACTGAACGATCCAAAGTGCTTACTATAATCATGTTGCTTACCAATAAGGCTTTGATGTGGGCAAACCCTCTGATTGAGACTGAGGATGATTGTTTGAATCACCTTGATGCTTTTATTTCAGCCATGGGGCAGGTGTTTGATGACCCCAATCGAGGTGCAACAGCTGAAGCAGCCATGTTAACTTTGCACCAAGGTAAGCGTTCAGTAGCCGAATATGCCCTGGATTTCAGGAGATGGGCTCTTGATACCACTTGGGACACTTCCGCTAAAAAATCTATTTTTCGGAAAGGGTTGTCTCCACTGATTAAGGATGAACTTGCTCGTGCCGACCCTCCCACTGCGTTAGGTGACTTTATTAACTATTGTATCCGTATTGATGCTCGTCTGACTGAACGCAGACAAGAGAGATGGTTCGAAAATAATCGCACTAACCTTTTACTACCTCCCTCAGCTAAGGAACCTTTGAGTAGGATCACAAGGGAACCAGAACCTGAACCCATGCAGGTGGACTCTTTACAAAGACGGGTTAGTGATGCACGCAAAGAACATCGTATAAAGGAAAATCTATGTTTCTACTGTGGTAAGTCAGGGCACTTCATTATAAACTGCCCCAGCCGTTCTCGTAAGACTACTGCAGCAGTTATTCACTGTGAGTGTTGCGAGAGGAGCTCTGTCATGTCCGAGCCTCAGGCTCCAGAGAGATCTGCTGCAAGAGATCTTGATTTCTCGGACTTAAACTCTGTTAGTTCTGGGGACGATGACGGTATAAACGCTGCAATTTTTCAAGTTTCCTCAGCGGTGTCCCAGCTGAGTTGTAAAAGAAACAATTCTCATTGCTTCCTTTCCATCAAACTCTGGGTTGACTCAGTCTGGGTGTCTAGCTCTGCTATGATCGACTCAGGAGCAAGTGGAAATTTTATGGATATCTCCTTTGCTCTGAAACAGGGGATACGTTCAGTGAAGAAGGCTACTCCAGTACAGATGGAGACTGTGGATGGCTCTCTACTGACTTCTGGACCAGTGGATCAAGAAACAGAGCCTTTGAGGGTCCTTATGGGTAAAGATCATCAGGAGAAAATGTCTTTTATGCTTATCTCTTCTCCCCACTTTCCCATTATTCTAGGGCTACCATGGCTGCAGGCGCAGAATCCTACGATTAACTGGGAGACCAAGGAATTACACTTTCCGGAGAAACAGATGAGTCAAGGAGTTTCAGCTTGCTCTGTTCCTAAAGGAACCATGTCAGTCCCTGAACTACCAGCTGTATACCAGGACTATGTGGATTTATGTGACAAGAAGAACGCTGATCAGCTTCCTCCTCACCGTCCATATGATTGTCCAATTGAATTATTGCCTGGAGCCGAGATACCTTTTGGTAAGATCTACCCCCTAGCGGGGCCCGAGCTAAAAGCTTTGAAGGATTATATAGACGAAAATTTAGCCAAGGGCTTCATACGCCCCTCTTCATCTCCCGCAGGTGCACCCATCTTCTTTGTGAAGAAGAAAGATGGATCTCTGAGACCCTGCATAGACTATAGGGAACTCAATAAGGTTACTATTAGAAACCGTTATCCATTGCCTTTAATCCCTGAGTTGTTGGAGAGAGTGCGGCATGCCAAAATTTTCTCTAAACTGGATCTCCGTGGGGCCTATAACTTGGTCCGTATTAGACCTGGGGATGAATGGAAGACTGCTTTCAGGTCATGCTATGGACACTTTGAATATCTAGTTATGCCTTTTGGTCTGAGTACCGCCCCAGCCACTTTCCAACACTTCGTGAATGATATCTTCAGGGATCTCCTAGATACATTTGTGGTGATTTATCTGGATGATATTCTAATTTTTTCTAACTCCACAGAGGAACATCATGGACATGTGAGAATGGTCTTAGAACGCCTAAGACAAAACCATCTCTACATCAAACTTGAAAAATGTGAATTCCATAGGACCGAAATTCAATTTCTGGGGTATGTACTATCTACGCAAGGGATTAGTATGGATGGAAGCAAGACCCAAGCCATCAAGGATTGGCCAATTCCTAGAAATGTGAAGGAGGTGCAGCGTTTCATTGGGTTTGCCAACTTCTATAGACGTTTCATTAAGAATTTTTCTGAGGTAGTGTCACCTATCACCCAACTTACCCGGAAACAGTCTAGGTTCTCCTGGACCCCGCAAGCTCAGGAAGCATTTTCCTGTTTAAAGGATAAATTTACCACCGCACCTATCTTAGTACATCCCAACCCCGAGCTTGCCTTCATAATAGAGGTGGATGCTTCAGACTGTGCCGTTGGAGCTATACTCTCTCAGAGAACAGGTGAGAAGAATGTCTTGCATCCTGTGCCTTCTTTTCCAGCAGTTGTCTTCGGCTGAGAGGAACTACGATGTGGGCAATAGAGAATTGTTGGCCATTATTGCCGCCTTCAAGGAATGGAGACACCTTCTTCAGGGAGCTGCACAGCAAATAGTCGTCCTGACAGACCATCGTAACCTTGAATTTATCAGGTCGGCTAAGTGCCTGACTCCTCGCCAGGCTTGCTGGAATCTTTTCCTAAACCAGTTTAATTTTGTCATTTCTTATAGACCAGGATCGCGCAATGGAAAGGCTGATGCACTCTCTAGGATTCATTCAGCAGAGACACGTCCACTTACTCCTCCTAAGACTATTCTTCCTGACTCTAGATTCCTGGGAGTGATTCATAATCAAGACCTACTTAAGGACATCAAGGAAGCATACCATGCGGATTCTTTGTTGGCTCAACCCCCAAGGGACGTAAGTCTTGTCTTTAAGAATGGTGTGTGGATTCAGGGACAACATCTGTATATACCTGAAACAGTCAGATTGAGAGTATTGCAACTCATCCACGATTCCAAGATAGCCGGGCATAGGGGAATTCTAAAGACACAAGAATTTCTTTCTCGTTTCTTTTGGTGGCCCACTTACAGGAAAGATGTCTTAAACTATGTCACTTCATGTGAAGTCTGTGCAAGATGCAAAACACCTCGCTCCTCACCAACTGGTCTGTTGCAACCTCTTCCCACCCCGTCCCGCCCGTGGGGATCCATTTCTATGGACTTCATTGTGGAGTTACCAACCTCTCAAGGGAAGAACACCATTCTAGTGGTGGTTGACCGTCTAACAAAGGCAGCTCATTTTATCCCTTGTGTCGGCTTACCCACTGCAAAACAGACATCAGACTTGATGATTAAGAATGTGTTTCGCTTACATGGAGTACCGGATGAGGTCATTTCGGATCGAGGGGTGCAATTCACTTCAAGGTTTTGGCAAAATTTCTGTACAGCATTGGACATTAAAGTAAACCTTTCTTCTGCTTTTCATCCCCAGACTAATGGACAGACAGAACGAACCAATCAGACCATGGAGCAGTATCTCCGCTGTTTTATCTGCCACCAACA
This sequence comes from Oophaga sylvatica, assembly GCA_033576555.1. Lineage (NCBI taxonomy): Eukaryota > Metazoa > Chordata > Amphibia > Anura > Dendrobatidae > Oophaga > Oophaga sylvatica. The sequence continues at coordinate 25,138 of JARQOD010008232.1, read as the reverse complement.
GGATGATTGGGTGGATCTACTTCCACTGGCTGAGTTCTCTTATAATAACTCTCAGAGCGCCTCCACTAAGCAGTCTCCTTTTTACTCCAATCTAGGTTATCATCCTAACATTCTTCCTCGATTTCCCATAGATACGCCCTTGCCGGCAGTGGCTGAAAGAATCACTTCTTTACAAAAGAATATGGATCTTCTAAAGGAAAATCTAGAATTGGCTCAGGAAAGGTACAAGAAAGCAGCAGATAAATTTCGTAAACCTGCACCAGCTTTCAAGGTAGGAGATTTGGTCTGGCTGTCAACCAGAAATCTTAAATTAAAGATTCCATCGTCTAAATTGGGACATAAGTACATTGGACCTTATAAGATCAATAAGATTATAAGTGCTGTTGCTTGTCATCTTCAACTGCCCAGAACTATGAGAATCCACCCTGTCTTTCATGTATCCCTACTAAAGGCTGCAACACCCAATACGTTTCCTGGACGTTCTTCTCCTTGCCCTGACCCAGTGCTGGTCGATGGTCAGGAAGAATTTATGGTGGAAAGGATTCTAGATTCCAGGTTGTACAGAAATCAGTTGCAATATTTGATTAAATGGCAGGGCTACCCAGTGGAGGACAACTCATGGGAACCAGTCAATAATGTAAATGCTCCTCGCCTGCTCCGCCAGTTTCATCAGAGGTACCCTGACAAGCCTGGTCTGAGGTCATCCGGAGGTTGTCCCTAAGGGGGGAGTAATGTAAGGTTCTTTGTCTCTGTTGACATGTTCCTTGAAACTCAGTTTTCCGTCGGCCATTTTGCTTTCTGTCTTTCTGCAGCTCTTGCCCTCAGTTAATATGGAGTTTCCAGTTTTCATGTTCCCGCCCTGATTCTTCCCTCTTGCTTCTTAAGCAGCCTCAGCTGAACAATCAGTGCTCCTGAATCAAGCCTCAGTCAGTCTGTGACCTGACTCCTGCTAACCTTGGACTTGTACTCCAGCTATTCCCTACTGAGGAACCTTGGAACACTTTTGGACTCTGGAAACCTGCTGTTTGGTGAATCCATGTTTGCAGAGGAATTACGGTACAGAGAAGAGATCCTGAACCTGCTTTGGAGATTTATTGTAGTGCTTGAAGTTACTCTGGCCTGCTGTGTCTCCTGTCGCTGTTCCTGCAAACTGTGTGAACTTTTCAGCATGCTTGTATGAAGTAATACAAGTCATTTCATTTCAACCTATGTCTCCTGTGTTTTCCTCGCACCCAAGCACAAGACGCTATAGGAACTTTACACTATACATGACAGTCCTGCTCAAACTCGGAGGACACCCCAGCAACGGCCACCCCGTGTTGAAGAATGGAGGTTTGAGAGATGACACCAGATCCAAACTGCGAGACAAGGCATCGGCCTTGACATTCTTGGAACCAGGCCGAAAGGTGATGAATAAATGAAACCGTGAAAAAAAAAACTGCTTAGGAGTTAAGCGTTTAGCCGACTCAATGTAGGACAGGTTCTTGTGGTCCGTAATAACCATAATCTGATGAACAGCCCCCTCCAAAAAGTGCCTCCATTCTTCAAAAGCCAGTTTTATGGCCAATAACTCCCAATTCCCGACATCATAATTTCATTCAGCAGGAGAAAATTTTTGGGAGAAAAATGCACAGGGTCTCAAGTTAGTCAAAGTGGCGAGTCCCTGAGACAGCACTGCCCCCACTCCCACCTCCGATGCGTCTACCTCAACAATGAAAGGTTCAGACGGATCGGGCTGGACCGACACAGGAGCAGACATAAAACATTTTTTCAATGAAGAAAATGCTGGAATTGCTGAGACTTACCAGTTTTTAAGATCATCCCCCTTACGAGTGAGATCAGTGAGAGGCTTAACCACCTGAGAGAACCCTTTAATAACTCGATAATAATTAGCAAACCCAAAAAGCGCTGAAGACCTCTCAGATCTTTGGGTTGCACCCAATCTACAACGGCCTATACCTTTCCAGGTCCATGCGAAACCCTTTAGCAGACAGAATGACCCCAAGAAAGGACAACTCTTGGACAAAAAATACACATTTCTCAGGTTTAGCGAACAGCAAATTCTCCCGTAACCTCTGAAGAACTGCACGCTGATGACCCAAGTGAGATTCCTTGTCAGAAGAAAACACCAGGATGTCATCTAAATATATCACCACAAAATGCCCGATGAAGTAAGAAAAAACATTATTAAAGAAATCCTGAAACACAGCTGGCGCATTGTGAGACCAAAGGGCATGACCAGGTTTTCAAACAATCCCTGAGAGGTGAGAAATGCAGTTTTCCACTCATCCACCTCCCGAATACGAATAAGATTATATGCTCCCCTGAGATCTTAGAAAACCACTTCGCCCCAGAAGGTTGGTTGAAAAGATCAGGGATGAGCGGGAGAGGGTAAGTATTTGTCACCGTAATCTAATTTAAGTTCACGAAAATCGAAGCAAGGGCGTAAACCACCATCTTTTTTCTTAAAAAAAATCCAGCAGCCACAGGAGAGCCAGAGGGATGGATGTGTCCTTTGCGTAAAATTGCAGAGACATACTCTTTCATAGCGGAACGTTCTGGGCCAGAAAGATTGTACAGATGGGCCTTGGGCAATTTAGCACCCAGAATGAGATTGATACCGCAATCGTAGGAGCGGTGTGGTGGTAAAATCTCAGCCTCTTTTTCGGAAAACACATCCTTAAAATCCTTCAGGTACTCCGGAATACAGTCCAGATTAACGGACAACACCATAACAGTAGAAAGACAACTTTTAAAACAATTAGGCCCTCATTTTACAATATCCCGAGATTCCCAGTCAATAACAGGATTATGTAACCGTAACCAGGGAATCCCAGCGCCAGTCCCGCTGGAAGATTGTCCAAAACATGACATGAGATGTGTTCCTGATGCAAGGAACCCACCTTGAGGAGGAACTCCTTCGAGACAAATTTAACAATGTTTTTAACCAGCGGAATCTTATCACTAGCAATGATATGAATTGGTGTTTCAAGCCTAAGGGCCCTGTCACACATAGCGACACACAAGCGATCCTGACATCGATATGCACTTGTCAGGATCGCTGGTGTGTCGCTACATGATTGCTGGTGAGCTGCCAAACAGGCAGCGATTAGGACAGTGACACTGCGGGTAACGTCGCTTAGTTACCCGCAGTGTACGTTGGATACCAGCCCGCTGGTGCAGGGAGCTGGTAACCAAGGTACACATCGGTTTTCCATGCGCTGCGCGGCGCCTGGAAACCCGATGTGTACCTTGGTTACCAGCTGATCGCTGGTCTCCTGCCTGCCACACGCAGCGATGCGTGCTGGCCAGCAGGAGACGAATGATCAAAAAAAATGTCCAGGACATTCAGCGATACCCAGCAGTGGTGCTGATCGTCGCTGAATGTCACACACAGCGATATCGCTGGGGAGGTCGCTGTTGCGTCATAAAACTAGTGACTCAGCAGCGATCTCCCTAGCGAGATCGGTGCGTGTGACGGGGGCTTAACTGTCCCTATCTGATACTTAGATACCAAGCGTGAGTCAATGAAGTTCATGGATGAAAACAAAGGATTGGCGCACAGCGAAAATGAAACAATTTACATATGACAAAAGGGGTGCACAACCAGTGGTCAAAAAACTGAATAGGAATATGAGGAAAAAGAAACCACTATAATGTATGCACACCACAACTAAGTAATCAAAAAATGAAAAAAGCTTTATTGCACAACATTAAAAAAAAACAATTAAAAACAATAGAAATCCCTGCATGGATCCCAACAAGCAATCGCTGACCTATAATCAAACTCCAAACAATGATCAAATGAACAAGTGCATGTCCTAAACAATATAACAAATGACGATAAATGGGCATATATGCTAAGTCCACAGAGAGAAAAATGTATAATGCATACACCTGAACGCAGTCACCATGAGGTGATAATGAAAGGTAAAGTGCCCCCTGTCACAGCATAATGATAAAGGTATATCACCTCCCAAAATGTGAGTCAGAAAGACTCCCTATAATAGAAAAGGCTCACGTGTAGAAAGGCAAGGTCAGGGCTGCAAGTGGACAGTAAGCCCGATGGAGGCAATTGCAGGGGGACCTCATGGTGACTGCGTTCAGGGATTTCTATTGTTTTTAATTGTTTTTTTTAATGTGCAATAAAGCTTTTTTCATTTTTTGATTACTTAGTTGTGGTGTGCATACATTATAGTGGTTTCTTTTTCCTCATATTCCAATGAAGTTCATGGATGACCCACAGTCCACGAAAGCTGAAGTGAGTGTGAAACAATCCCCATAACAAATTTCCACCTCCAGCAACATTTTTTGACATGAGAAAAAAGGTACCTGAGAGTCTGGGTGACCTCCTCGATGATCACCCCTCTCGTCGTCACCTCCTCTCTTTGTCCTTCAGGTTGGTGGCCCCAACCTCCATAGGTTCAGTATAGGGAGCCACATCGGAATTAGCTAGACTTAAAGGAGTCTCTTGTTGCATTATGCCTCTCTCCCACAACCTCCGATCCATACGGATGGCCTGTGTCACAGCCTCCCCCAAGGAGCTTGGTGGCGGATAGAGAGCCAGAGCGTTCTTAAGATGATACGACAGTCCTCTCCTGAACTGTCAACAAAGTGCACAGTCTGTAAGGTTCTTTGTCTCTTTTGACATGTTCCTTGAAACTCAGTTTTCCGTCGGCCATTTTGCTTTCTGTCTTTCTGCAGCTCTTGCCCTCAGTTAATATGGAGTTTCCAGTTTTCATGTTCCCGCCCTGATTCTCTCCATCTTGCTTCTTAAGCAGCCTCAGCTGAACAATCAGTGCTCCTGAATCAAGCCTCAGTCAGCCTGTGACCTGACTCCTGGAAACCTAGGATTTTGGACTCCAGCTATTTCCTACTGAGGAACTTTGGAACACTTTTGGACTTTGGAAACCTGCTGTCTGGTGAATCCATGTTTGCAGAGGAATTACGGTACAGAGAAGAGATCCTGAACCTGCTTGGAGAGTTATTGTAGAGCTTGAAGTTACTCTGGCCTGCTGTGTTCTCCTGCCTCTGTTCCTGCAAACTGTGTGACCTTTTCTGCATGCTTGTATGAAGTAATACAAGTCATTTCATATCAACCTATGTCTCATGTGTTTTCCTCGCACCCAAGCACAAGACGCTATAGGAACTGTACACTATACATGACAAGATTCAGGAGCCAATGTTTAGTGTCTGCTGGGTCTGGGAAAGCCGTGTCTGCTGTGACTGTGGTTATCAGATGTCCGTTTAATACCTTCTGTGATGACAGTGGTTGTGACTTCTCACAACCATTCCAGGTGAGCGCATTCCCTTAAATGTTACTCTGGAGTGTTACCACAGGTAAACACTATTGTTTTTTTTTTTTCCTTTCCTCTTCTCCTTCCAGCACTTCTGCCTTAAAAGATCTGGAAGATGGAGGCCCGCATAAAGGAGCTTTGCGGAGTGACTGATACAATCCTTGCAGATATACAGACTATAAAGACCCGTTTTGCAAGCCTACAGGACCTCACTAATCCTAATTTTCAAGTGTTTGGACAAACTACTCAGGAATTACGAGCCAGGATTGAGGCTCTAGAGGAACGAGTCCAGGCTCCTGCCATAACCCCGAGTTCTGGGATCCCCAAGTTACCTCCTTTTCGTTTTGGCGGTGAACGTGAGAAATTCAGGGGATTTATTAACCAATGCAATCTATTTTTCTCTGCACATGCTTCACAATTTCCCACTGAACGATCCAAAGTGCTTACTATAATCATGTTGCTTACCAACAAGGCTTTGATGTGGGCAAACCCTCTGATTGAGACTGAGGATGATTGTTTGAATCACCTTGATGCTTTTATTTCAGCCATGGGGCAGGTGTTTGATGACCCCAATCGAGGTGCAACAGCTGAAGCAGCCATGTTAACTTTGCGCCAAGGTAAGCACTCGGTAGCTGAATATGCCTTGGATTTCAGGAGATGGGCTCTTGATACCACTTGGGACACTTCCGCCAAAAAATCTATTTTTCGGAAAGGGTTGTCTCCACTGATTAAGGATGAACTTGCTCGTGCCGACCCTCCCACTGCGTTAGGTGACTTTATTAACTATTGTATCCGTATTGATGCTCGTCTGACTGAACGCAGACAAGAGAGATGGTTTGAAAATAATCGCACTAACCTTTTCCTACCTCCCTCAGCTAAGGAACCTTTGAGTAGGATCACAAGGGAACCAGAACCTGAACCCATGCAGGTGGATTCTTTACAAAGACGGGTTAGTGATGCACGCAAAGAACATCGTATAAAGGAAAATCTATGTTTTTACTGTGGTAAGTCAGGGCACTTCATTATAAACTGCCCCAGCCGTTCTCGTAAGACTACTGCAGCAGTCATTCACTGTGAGTGTTGCGAGAGGAGCTCTGTCATGTCCGAGCCTCAGACTCCAGAGAGATCTGCTGCAAGAGATCTTGATTTTTCGGACATTAAAGTAAACCTTTCTTCTGCTTTTCATCCCCAGACTAATGGACAGACAGAACGAACCAATCAGACCCTGGAGCAGTATCTCCGCTGCTTTATCTGCCACCTACAAGATGATTGGGTGGATCTACTTCCACTGGCTGAGTTCTCTTATAATAACTCTCAGAGCGCCTCCACTAAGCAGTCTCCTTTTTACTCCAATCTAGGTTATCATCCTAACATTCTTCCTCGATTTCCCATAGATACGCCCTTGCCAGCAGTGGCTGAAAGAATCACTTCTTACAAAAGAATATGGATCTTCTAAAGGAAAATCTAGAATTGGCTCAGGAAAGGTACAAGAAAGCAGCAGATAAATTTTGTAAACCTGCACCAGCTTTCAAGGTAGGAGATTTGGTCTGGCTGTCAACCAGAAATCTTAAAATAAAGATTCCATCGTCTAAATTGGGACATAAGTACATTGGACCTTATAAGATCAGTAAGATTATAAGTGCTGTTGCTTGTCGTCTTCAACTGCCCAGAACTATGAGAATCCACCCTGTCTTTCATGTATCCCTACTAAAGGCTGCAACACCCAATACGTTTCCTGGACGCTCTTCTCCTTGCCCTGACCCAGTGCTGGTCGATGGTCAGAAAGAATTTATGGTGGAAAGGATTCTAGATTCCAGGTTGTACAGAAATCAGTTGCAATATTTGATTAAATGGCAGGGCTACCCAGTGGAGGACAACTCATGGGAACCAGTCAATAATGTAAATGCTCCTCGCCTGCTCCGCCAGTTTCATCAGAGGTACCCTGACAAGCCTGGTCTGAGGTCAACCGGAGGTTGTCCTTAAGGGGGGAGTAATGTAAGGTTCTTTGTCTCTTTTGACATGTTCCTTGAAACTCAGTTTTCCGTCGGCCATTTTGCTTTCTGTCTTTCTGCAGCTCTTGCCCTCAGTTAATATGGAGTTTCCAGTTTTCATGTTCCCACCCTGATTCTCTCCATCTTGCTTCTTAAGCAGCCTCAGCTGAACAATCAGTGCTCCTGAATCAAGCCTCAGTCAGCCTGTGACCTGACTCCTGGAAACCTAGGATTTTGGACTCCAGCTATTTCCTACTGAGGAACTTTGGAACACTTTTGGACTTTGGAAACCTGCTGTCTGGTGAATCCATGTTTGCAGAGGAATTACGGTACAGAGAAGAGATCCTGAACCTGCTTGGAGAGTTATTGTAGAGCTTGAAGTTACTCTGGCCTGCTGTGTTCTCCTGCCTCTGTTCCTGCAAACTGTGTGACCTTTTCTGCATGTTTGTATGAAGTAATACAAGTCATTTCATATCAACCTATGTCTCATGTGTTTTCCTCGCACCCAAGCACAAGACGCTATAGGAACTGTACACTATACATGACACAGTCGTTCTAGATGACTTCGGTGGCCCACCGCCCGAAATCAGAGCAATACCATTCGGCAGTGAGTTTATCCTGGAAGAACCTATCCACAGACATACATTCAGGGGCAGTAGCAGGTAACGAAAAAGCCCAAGTCTGGGGACCCTCTTGGAGTAACAAAATAATTATCCCCACCCATTGACTCTCATCCCCAGAGGAACGGGGTCTCATTGAGAAAAGCAACTTACAACTCTCCCTGAATGTACGGAACCTCTCCTCTCTGTAAAAAGTATCTGGGAGCCTAACCATAGGTTCAGAAGCGTGGAACGAGACATCTATGGGGTCCAAGTAGCTACAGGCAGGTTGAGAAATAGTACCCTGAACAGACCTAACAGTCTCAGCTCCTTTTGAAGCTGATGATGAGAAGTGGCCAGGGCTCTATGTTCAACAGACAAATCCATCATCATTTGAGTCAGATCAGATATCGGATCCGCAAGAGTACAAAGCGGATCCATAGAGGAGAGGAAAAAAAGGATGGTCAGTTACAATGTAATGTTGCTGCAATGCAGTATATCGTAACCTCCACCAGGGGATGCTGATGAGGGAAGAGATTGCACACATAGCATATCACCACTGAGCAGCAGAACAAGCGCACCAGGTGGTGAAAGAATGGTCAGACGAGCCGAGTCAGAAACAGGACAAGAAGTACCAGAGGTCACAGCAATACACGTGGTCAAATACAAGCCAGAAATCAGAGCCAGATGGGAGCAGAGATAACCGAGACGACAGTAAAACAGGTCAGAGTCCAAGCCAAGTCAAATACCAAAGAGTCCTAAACATAAAAGGGAAAAACTACGTCGGAACAGGGAGTGGGGAACAAAACAGACACGGGCAAAATCAGAAAAAGCAGGAGGACAAATCAGGGTTCCACCAGAGTCAGATACTCACGCCGTTGGCAGAAAATATAACTGACGTGGCTTGCAGGACGCAGCATGTAACAACCCTGCTGGCATCACTGCATGGCCTCCCATCTCCCGCACATCAACATATTCACTGCTCCAGGTCATGCTGTGATTTCTGTCTGCTGCCAGCTCCATACTCTGTACCTCTTGCTTTCTATCTGTTCTGTGCTTGTTTCCTGCCTGTGTGCATAGGGGGGCGGCTCCAGAACTCTCTGGTTCTTATGGAGTCAGGGTGCACCTGTCTAATTTGTCCCTGACCAATTACCATGAGCCCTCTAGTATTTAGGACAGCTCCACCCTGTGGATCTTGCCTGTGCAATGTATTAGCTCAGTTAGTGTCTTGCTACTGAGCTGCCAGGTCTTGCTCTGTGTTCCTCCATCTTTGGAGGCTTCACTCCTAGCTTTGCCTTGTACCTGTTTGTCCACCTTCCAGGAGGCTGAATATCCTGGTTTCTGTGCTTTCGCTTCTGACCTTGTCTTGTACTTGTCCTTTCCGCCCTCCAGGAGGCAGAATATCCTGGTCCCTGTGTCCTTGTCCCTGTACCTTGTCTCGTGTCATTACCTTGTCTGAACTCTGTCCTACCTCTGTCTCTTAGTCTCCTTGTCTGTGGTTTCTTTCCCTACTGTGTCTTGCCTGATGTTTTCTCTGAACCACTTTCTGCCTCTTGTCCGCACTCCTGCGGTTCTGCTCCGTTCCACTCTGCTTTGCTCCTGCTGCTGCAGAACCTCTTGCTGCAGCTCCTCTCCTCATACCTTGTGGTTCCACTCTGCTTCACTCCTGCAGCTGCAGAACCTCTTGCTGCAGCTTCTCTCCGCATATCTTTCGGTTCCGCTCTGCTTCACTCCTGCAGCTGCAGAACCTCTTGCTGCAGCTCCTCTCCACATACCTTGCGGTTCCGCTTTGCTTTGCTCCTGCCGCTGCAGAACCTCTTGTTGCTCTACAGCCCTCCACAGCTTTGCGGTTCTCCTGTGCGAACAGGTCCTGTTCCTCCATACACCATTCCTTCCAGTCAGTTCCAGTGTCTGCATTTGCTCTGTGAACAGGTCTCTAGCTGTTCCTCCATACACCATTCCTTCCAGTCAGTTCCAGTGTCTGCATTTGCTCTGTGAACAGGTCTCTACCTGTTCCTCCATACACCATTCCTTCCAGTCAGTTCCGGTATCTACATTTGCTGTGTGAACAGGTCTCTACCTGTTCCTCCATACACCAGTCCTTCCAGTCAGTCCAAGTTTCTGCATTTGCTGTGTGAACAGGTCTCTAGCTGTTCCTCCATACACCATTCTTTCCAGTCAGTTCCAGTAACTGCATTTGCTGGGTGAACAGGACCCTACCCTGTGTCTCATCTATACCTACCTACCCTGTGTCTCAGCCGTGCCTGCCAGCCCTGTGTCTCAGCCGTGCCTACCTACCCTGTGTCTCAGCTGTGCCTGCCAGCCCTGTGTCTCATCCGTGCCTACCTACCCTGTGTCTCAGCTGTGCCTGCCAGCCCTGTGTCTCAGCCGTGCCTACCTACCCTGTGTATCAGCTGTGCCTGCCAGCCCTGTGTCTCAGCCGTGCCTACCTACCCTGTGTCTCAGCCGTGCCTGCCAGCCCTGTGTCTCAGCCGTGCCTGCCAGCCCTGTGTCTCAACCGTGCCTGCCAGCCCTGTGTCTCAACCGTGCCTGCCAGCCCTGTGTCTCAACCGTGCCTGCCAGCCCTGTGTCTCAGCCATGCCACCGTCTCCCCAAGTGGGATCAGCCGCACCTGGCAGCTGCCTGCCGTACAAGCCTGACCTCACCATCAGAGGCTCCAGTAAAAACCAAGGCAGCTGTCCTAGTCACGCCCCCTCCAGGGTAGTCTGGTTTGTGGCACAGTGGGGCCACAACCCCCTGGCTCAAGCCCACCAGTCAGGGTGTGAGCGTGACACAGCAGAAAGAAATAGCAAACCTGAATCCAAAATGAGGCCAGGCAAAGTTAACCCTTGACATGATCAGCCCAGGAAAAGGGCAGACAGGACTCAAAACCTAGACTGGATCATGACAATGCGATTTTCATGCAAGTAGAATCCAATTTTTAAGACCTAGCATCCGATTTACATATGATTGCTATCTGATTGCAACACAGTTTTAACATGAGCTTTTACATAGAGCAATTCTACACATCGTTTTTTCAAGATATATATATATTGTGACAGGGTCACTGGCACTGTAGGTGAGGGGACATATGTGTCATGTAAATTGCTTTCCTCCGTGATCTAGAAACCTGTAAGTTTCTTTTCAGCATGACAGGTGCTGAAGGAGTTATGCGGCCATGTTATGGGCGGGTTTTTAGGTGAGTAGGTAAGAGATGGGCAGGACGCCTACTCACCATATCTTCACCTCATGGGTGCGGCTAGGGAAATAAATGTCCAGCCAGTTTATTTCCCTCTGTGTTGTGTGGAGGCAAGGAAGCCTCTAGGCTTATGTCCTGTGGGAGCTGCCATATGTGTTGTCCCAGAAGTGCTGGGCAGGATTGTGTATGAACTGTTTATTTTCTTTTCGGCCAGAAAGGCTGTTTTTCTGTTACCATTTTGGGTTTTTGGTTTATGATACAATAAACCACCCAGAGACTTTAACCCCATTTTGCCTGTGTCTACCTCAGGGAGTAGCTAAGTGAGCCGACCTTCCACAAGTGTTTTCGGATGTGGCAACGTTCCAGGGAAACGTGTACAGTCATGGCCAAAAGTTTTGAGAATGACACAAATATTATATTTTCACATGATCTGCTGCCCTCTGGATTTTATGTGTGTTTGACAGATGATTTTATCACAGACAGAAATATAATTGCAAACATATGAGTAACAAAAGCTTATATTGACAGTTAGAATGAGTTAATGCAGCAAGTCAATATTTGCAGTGTTGACCCTTCTTCTTCAGGACCTCTGCAATTCTCCCTGGCATGCTCTCAATCAACTTCTGGACCAAATCCTGACTGATAGCAGTCCATTCTTGCACAATCAATGCTTTCATTTTGTCAGAATTTTTAGGTTTTTGTTTGTCCACCCGTCTCTTGATGATTGACCACAAGTTCCCAATGGGATTAAGATCTGGGGAGTTTCCAGGCCATGGACCCAAAATCTCTATGTTTTGTTCCCTGAGCCATTTAGTTATCACTTTTGCTTTATGGCAAGGTGCTCCATCATGCTGGAAAAGGCATTGTTGATCGCCAAACTGCTCTTGGAGGGTTGGGAGAAGTTGCTCTTGAAGGACATTCTGGTACCATTCTTTATTCATGGCTGTGTTTTTAGGCAAGACTGTGAGAGAGCCGATTCCGTCGGCTGAGAAGCAACCCCACACATGAATGGTTTCAGGATGCTTAACAGTTGGCATGAGACAAGACTGGTGGTAGCGCTCACCTTGTCTTCTCCGAATGAGGCGTTTTCCTGATGTCCCAAACAATTGAAAAGGGGATTCATCAGAGAAAATAACTTTACCCCAGTCCTCAGCAGTCCACTGCCTGGTACCTTTTGCAGAATATCAGTCTGTCCATGATATTTTTTCTGGAGAGAAGTGGCTTCTTTGCTGCCCCCCTTGAGACCAGGCCTTGCTCCAAGAGTCTCCGCCTCACAGTGCGTGCAGATGCACTCACACCTGCCTGCTGCCATTCCTGAGCAAGCTCTGCACTGCTGGTAGCCCGATCCCGCAGCTGAAACACTTTTAAGAGACGGTCCTGGCACTTGCTGGTCTTTCTTGGGCGCCCTGGAGCCTTTTTGGCAACAATGGAACCTCTCTCCTTGAAGTTCTTGATGATGCGATAGATTGTTGACTGAGGTGCAATCTTTCTAGCTGCGATACTCTTCCCTGTTAGGCCATTTTTGTGCATTGCAATGATGACTGCACGTGTTTCTTTAGAGATAACCATGGTTAACAGAAGAGAAACAATGATGCCAAGCACCAGCCTCCTTTTAAAGTGTCCAGTGGTGTCATTCTTACTTAATCATGACAGATTGATCTCCAGCCATGTCCTGATCAACACCCACACCTGTGTTAATGGAGCAATCACTGAAAAGAGGTTAGCTGGTCCTTTTAAGGCAGGGCTGCAATGATGTTGAAATGTGTTTTGGGGGATAAAGTTCATTTTCTAGCCAAATATTGACTTTGCAAGTAATTGCTGTTAAGCTGATCACTCTTTATAACATTCTGGAGTATATGCAAATTGCCATTAGAAAAAGTGAAGCAGTAGACTTTGTAAAAATTTATATTTGTGTCATTCTCAAAACTTTTGGCCATGACTGTAGCAGCAGTGGATAAACCTTATGTCCTGGGCTAAGGCAGCTACAATGATGGAACAGCGGTCAGACAAAATGGACGAGCTACTCAAGCACCTGAGCCTGAGCCATCAGCAACAGCACCAGGTACAGCAGGAGATTAATAAACTAATACAACAGCTGCAACAACAGCAAAGGCAGATGGAACTACTGAAGAGTGAAGTCCGCAGCAGAGAAACTACCCCACCCCCACATCAGGGTGATGACTCCTTTGTCCAGAAAGCGGTAAGACGAGCCATGCAAAAGATGACCCCTCGGGATGATATAGAGGCATTTTTGACTGTTTTTGAACGGGTTGCAGAGCGGGAGAAGCTTCCCCTGGAGCAGTGGGCGGAGGTGCTGGCCCCCTATCTGATGGGTGAAGGCTATGTGGGGCTCACACTGTAAATATGGCGGCTGTGTGAGGGTTCACGCTGCATATAGGAGACTATGGGGATTCATGTTGTATATTGGAGGCTATGTTGGGGTTCATACTGTATATAGGAGGCAATGTGTGGGCTCATGCTGTATATAGGAGGCTATTAGGGGGATTCACACTGTATATTGGAGGCTATGTGGGGCTCATACTGAATGTAGGAGAACATGTGGAATCTTATACTGTATATAGGAGACTACGTGGGGGCTCATACTGCATATAGGAGGCAATGTAGGGGCTCATACAGTATATAAGAGCTGTGTGTGGGCTCATACTGTATATTGGAGGCTATGTGGGGGCTCATACTGTATAGGAGGCTATGTGGGGCCTCATACTGGATATAGGAGGCTATGTGGGGGTTCATACAGTCCCTGACAGAAGTTATGTCGCTTATCCATGTTATGTAAATCAAAGCTTATAACCTGACGTTAAATTCATCCATTGTTGTATAAATTATTCTATTGAAAGCTGAAACCCTCCCAAATTTGGTTTAGGTTAAGAAAATAAATTGGCATCAATGCTGAAATATTGATCATTTAATGAACATAGAATGGTCAGATTTTGGCAAGACAAAAGTTTTGTCGCCCACAGAAAGTAATTTGATAGTCAAACAAATAATTATCTTAAAATACAAATATATGTTGCATAACATTGGTGAATTAAGTTGTGGTGCTATTAGAGTCATATTTAATATTTTGTGTGACTTCCATGAGCTTGAAGGACTGTATCCATGCGGTTCAACAATGATTCATACAATTTATTAATGAAGTCATCAGGAATAGCAGAGAATGCAGTCTTACATGCCTCCCAGAGTTCATCTAGATTCTTTGGTTTTGTCTTCCAAGCTTCCTCTTTCATCCTACCCTAAACATGCTCAACGATGTTCATGTCTGGTGACTGGGCTGGCCAGTCATTGAGCACCTTGATCTTTTTTGCCTGGAGGAACTTTGTTCTAGAGATGGATGTATGTGATGGAGCACCATCCTGCTGCAAAATTTGACCCCTTTTATGATTTGGAATATAAGAGGCAGCTAATACTTCTTGATATTTTAGGCTATTGATATTGCCTTCCACCTTGCAAATGTTTCGCACACCCCATACTGAATTTAACCCCAGACTATGATCTTTCCACCACCAAATTTAACAGTTTTCTGGGTGTATTTTGGATCCATATGAGCTCCAGTAGGTCTCCTGCAGTATTTGCGGCGGCTGTGGTGTAATTCTACTGAAGATTTATCAGAGAAATCCACCTTCTGCCACTTTTCCAGCGTCCATCTGTTTAGCAGGCTGTGGGACTTTGCAAATGCCTTTTGTTTAGTGCTGGCTTCTGGGCACTGAATCGACCATGGAGGCCATTTCAAGACAGAATCCTACAAACTGTTCTAGTTGACACAGGGACTTGAGGTGACCAGGCCTGTTGGAGCTCTGCTGCAGTGGAAGAGGGGCTTGCTTTGGATTTTCTAACAAACAAACGTTCCTCCTGAGCAGTTGTCTTGCGGGGTCTGCAGGACCTGCTCTTGTCAAACACATCTCCAGTCTCTTCAAATCTTTTTTTTAATTCTTTGTACTTGACGCTGAGACACACCAAAGGTGCCAGCCACCTCTGCAGTGGATCTGGTCTTCAGCCTCTTGATAATCAAGGATTTGGTCGCAGGGTGGATTTTTTGGCATGTTGTCAGAGCTCAAGTTGCAGTTCAAGTGAAGGTCTGGGGTGCTGGGTTTCTTTTTATACACACCCACTAATTAACCGATCATTTACTGAGCACTGGTAAGAATGTAAACTAGGATTGGGTGCATTATATGACCAGGTGACAAAACTTTTGTCTTGCCAAAACCTGACCATTCTGAGTTCATTAAATTATCAATATTTCAGCATTGATGCCAGTTTATTTTCTTAACCTAAACCAAATTTGGGAGGGTTTCAGCTTTCAAAAGAGTAATCTATAAAACCAATGGATGAATTTAACGTCAGGTTATAAGCTTTGATTTACATAACATGGATAAGCGACATAACTTCTGTCAGGGACTGTACTGTATATACGAGGCTATGTGTGGCCTCACACTGTATATAGAAGGCTATGTAGGTGCTCATACTGTGTATAGGAGGCAATAGGCAATGTAGGGGCTCATCTATTTATATAATCATCTTATCCTGTCTGTCTGTCTGTCCAGGAAATCCCGCGTCGCTGATTGGTCCGGCCGCGGCCAATAACTAACTCTGCCCATGTGGTCATGTGACTCATCAACTACCCATGATGTACTGAACATGTTTTGTCAGTTACAATGTCTGATGTACTTTTGTCACGTTTACTGAACACGGGTAATACACAGTGACATGAAGTAATACACAGGTGACATGAGGTAATACATAAGTAACATAAGGTAATACAGTAAAATGAGGTAATATATAGTAATATGAGGTAATACACAGTAATATGAGGTAATACACAGTAATATGAGGTAATACACAGGTAACATGAAGTAATATACGGTAACATGAGGTAATACACAGTGATATGAGGTAATACACAGTCATATGAGGTAATAACACAGTAATATGAGGTAATACACAGTGACATGAGGTAATACACAGTAACATCTACTATATAATCGTCTGTAACGGAAATCCTGCGTTGCTGATTGGCTCGCGTCCAGTCGGGTGCAACCAATCAGCGACAGACGCAGTCCAGCCACGAATTGGCACAGGATTTGAACCACGCACTCCACCGCTATCGTTGGGAGATCAGCGGCGCTAGCTGCTGATCTCCCGACGGTAGCCGCGGGTCATCTCCTGCCGCATGGAGGTCAGCGGCGACGCAGTGGGAGATGACCAGCTGCTCGCAGCAGAAGTACCCCGACCGGCATCCTCCATGTACACCCCACCAGCAGCAGCCTCTATATACCCCAGCAGCAGCCTCCACATATACCCCAGCAGCAGCAGCCTCCACATATAACCCAGCAGCAGCCTCCTCATATACCCCAGCAGCAGCAGCCTCCATATATACCCCAGCAGCAGCAGCCTCCACATATACCCCAGCAGCAGCCTCCACATATACCCCAGCAGCAACCTCCACATATACCCCAGCAGCAGCCTCCACATATACCCCAGCAGCAGCCTCCACATATAACCCAGCAGCAGCCTCCACATATACCCAGCAGCAGCCTCCACATATACCCCAGCAGCAGCACCCTCCACATATAACCCAGCAGCAGCCTCCACATATAACCCAGCAGCAGCCTCCACATATACCCCAGCAGCAGCCTCCACATATAACCCAGCAGCAGCCTCCACATATAACCCAGCAACAGCAGCCTCCACATATACCCCAGCAGCAGCAGCTTCCATATACACCCCAGCAGCAGCAGCCTCCACATATACCCCAGCAGCAGCAGCCTCCACATATACCCCAGCAGCAGCCTCCACATATACCCCAGCAGCAGCATCCTCCATGTACACCCCAGCAGCAGCCTCTATATACACCCCAGCAGCCTCTATATACACCAGCAGCAGCCTCCACGTACACCCCAGCAGCAGCAGCCTCCACATAATCCCCACTATCATCAGCCTCCACATATACCCCAGCAGCATCCTCCACATATACCCCAGCAGCAACCTCCACATATACCCCAGCAGCAGCCTCCACATATACCCCAGCAGCAGCAGCCTCCACATATATCCCCAGCAGCAGCCTCCACAAATACCCAGCAGCAGCCTCCACATATACCCCAGCAGCAGCACCCTCCACATATAACCCAGCAGCAGCAGCCTCCACATATAACCCAGCAGCAGCAGCCTCCACATATACCCCAGCAGCAGCAGCCTCCACATATAACCCAGCAGCAGCAGCCTCCACTGTTATGTTTTGGTAGCTGAGGAGAGCAGGCAAAAAAGGCAATACACCAGAGAGGTTGGGATCTACTGGATTGCAGTACCCTGACTAACCACCACAACTAAAGGCAGCCGTGGAGCGTTCCTACGTTGGTCCTAGACGCCTCGTCACAGCCTGAGAGACTAACTACACCTAAAGATAGAAAGGAAAGCTATCTGCCCCGGAGCAGATCCCCAAAGAACATAGGAAGCCCCCAAACATGTAATGGTGGTTAGACACCACTCTATCACACTGCATGGGTTCAGAAGCTGGTTCACAAGGCAACACCATTCCACGCATACCTCTACGCTCACGCAAACGTCTGTCAATTTGAATCGCTAATGACATAGAATCATTGAGACCAGAGGGAGCAGGGAAACCCACCATAACATCTTTTACATTCTCTGACAGACCCTTCTGAAAAAGGGCTGCCAAAGCATCATCATTCCATTTGGTCAGAACTGCCCACTTTCGGAATTTCTGACAGTACAACTCAGCGTACTCAAGCCCCTGATTTAATGCCAACAAGGTTTTTTCAGCTTGATCAGTGACATTAGGTTCATCGTACAATAACCCCAGAGCCAGAAAAAATGCATCAACATTACTCAAAACAGGGGCCCCAGGTGTCAGGGAAAAAGCCCAATCCTGAGGATCGCCGCGCAGGAGAGAGATGACAATTTGAACCTGCTGTGCTGCGTTCCCTGAGGACTTAGGTTTTAAGGCAAAAAACAACTTACAGTTATTTTTGAAATTCAGAAATTTAGCTCGATCCCCCAAAAACAAATCTGGCATGGGGATCCTAGGTTCCACAACCGGCAACCCTGCAAGATAGGTAGCAATACTCCGAACTTCAGTGGCAAGCTGTTCCACACGGCCAGACAACTGTGCAAACTCCATTGAGAGAAAAAAAAATCCTCCTCAGCACCCAGTGAAAAAGAGGGAAAAAAAATGCAGCGAACAAAAAAAAAATCTCTGACAACTCTGACAACTGTTTTCTTTCCACACTATTTTTCACATTCTGTGAGTACCATATAATTTTCAGTTTGGCCGGTGATACTGTTATATTTTGGTAGCTGAGGAGAGCAGGCAAAAAAGGCAATACACCAGAGAGGTTGGGATCTACTGGATTGCAGTACCCTGACTAACCACCACAACTAAAGGCAGCCGTGGAGCGTTCCTACGTTGGGCCTATAGACGCCTCATCACAGCCTGAGAGGCTAACTACACCTAAAGATAGAAAGAGGAAAGCTATCTGCCCTGGAGCAGATCCCCAAAGAACATAGGAAGCCCCCAAACATGTAATGGCGGTTAGACAAGAGGAAACACAGACACAGACAGAAAATAGTATGAGCAAACGCTGGGGCCCAATCTGCCTGGACAGAAAAGGATAGGAAGGATACTTACTGCAATCCCAAAAAACCCTAACAAAAAAGCCAACACTACTAATTGCAAAAACACCTGAGATCACACGACCTCTACCACCTAAATTAGTTCTCTGGTGTAACAAAACTAAGCCGGAGCCACAGAAAAAACTGGAAAAGGCAAATGAACAAACAACAGTGGCTCCAGAGGAACCGAGAGGCGCCCAAGCCCCCCGAGGAGGGGAACCTGGCCAACCTCACAGAAATGCAGAGAAAATTGCAAATGGCAAGCACAAAAACAAAAAACAGAAAATATCTTATCTGAGAGCAGGAGAAGAGGCAAGACTCAGCAAGCTTCCAAGTGAACCAGGAAACAATGTTGAGACAAGAACAATTGATCACCGGCAACCATGATGGGGGGAAACCTCCCTTATATCCAGCCAGTCCATGATTCCTGATTGCCAATCCTCATTGTATGGTTCAGTACCATTTGTAACCACCAGAGGGAGCTTCTGCTCAGAATTCATTTCTAAAACATTCATAACACTCCACATATACCCAGCAGCAGCCTCCACATATACCCCAGCAGCAGTAACCTCCACATATAACCCAGCAGCAGCAGCCTCCACATATAAGCCAGCAGCAGCAGCCTCCACATATACCCCAGCAGCAGCAGCTTCCACATATACCCCAGCACCAGCAGCCTCCACATATACCCCAGCAGCAGCAGCCTCCACATATAACCCAGCAGCAGCAGCCTCCACGTACACCCCAGCAGCAGCCTCTATATACACCCCAACAGCCTCTATATACACCAGCAGCAGCAGCCTCCACGTACACCCCAGCAGCAGCCTCTATATACCCCAGCAGCAGCCTCTATATACCCCAGCAGCAGCCTCCACATATACCCCACTAACATCAGCCTCCACATATACCCCAGCAGCATCCTCCACATATACCCCAGCAGCAGCAGCCTCCACATATACCCCAGCAGCAGCAGCCTCCACATATACCCCAGCAGCAGCCTCCACATATACCCCAGCAGCAGCCTCCACGTACACCGCAGCAGCCTCCACATATACCCCACCAACATCAGCCTCCACATATACCCCAGCAGCAGCCTCCACGTATAACCCAGCAGCAGCAGCCTCCACATATACCCCAGCAGCAGCCTCTATATACACCCCAGCAGCAGCAGCCTCTATATACACCCCAGCAGCAGCCTCCACATATACCCCAGCAGCAGCACCCTCCACATATAACCCAGCAGCAGCCTCCACATATAACCCAGCAGCAGCCTCCACATATACCCCAGCAGCAGCCTCCACATATAACCCAGCAGCAGCCTCCACATATAACCCAGCAACAGCAGCCTCCACATATACCCCAGCAGCAGCAGCTTCCATATACACCCCAGCAGCAGCAGCCTCCACATATACCCCAGCAGCAGCAGCCTCCACATATACCCCAGCAGCAGCCTCCACATATACCCCAGCAGCAGCATCCTCCATGTACACCCCAGCAGCAGCCTCTATATACACCCCAGCAGCCTCTATATACACCAGCAGCAGCATCCACGTACACCCCAGCAGCAGCAGCCTCCACATAATCCCCACTATCATCAGCCTCCACATATACCCCAGCAGCATCCTCCACATATACCCCAGCAGCAACCTCCACATATACCCCAGCAGCAGCCTCCACATATACCCCAGCAGCAGCAGCCTCCACATATATCCCCAGCAGCAGCCTCCACAAATACCCAGCAGCAGCCTCCACATATACCCCAGCAGCAGCACCCTCCACATATAACCCAGCAGCAGCAGCCTCCACATATAACCCAGCAGCAGCAGCCTCCACATATACCCCAGCAGCAGCAGCCTCCACATATAACCCAGCAGCAGCAGCCTCCACTGTTATGTTTTGGTAGCTGAGGAGAGCAGGCAAAAAAGGCAATACACCAGAGAGGTTGGGATCTACTGGATTGCAGTACCCTGACTAACCACCACAACTAAAGGCAGCCGTGGAGCGTTCCTACGTTGGTCCTAGACGCCTCGTCACAGCCTGAGAGACTAACTACACCTAAAGATAGAAAGGAAAGCTATCTGCCCCGGAGCAGATCCCCAAAGAACATAGGAAGCCCCCAAACATGTAATGGTGGTTAGACAAGAGGAAATACAGACACAGACAGAAAATAGTATGAGCAAACGCTGGGGCCCAATCTGCCTGGACAGAAAAGGATAGGAAGGATACTTACTGCAATCTCAAAAAACCCTAAAAAAAAAACAACACTACTAATTGCAAAAACACCTGAGATCACACGACCTCTACCACCTAAATTAGTTCTCTGGTGTAACAAAACTAAGCCGCAGCCACAGAAAAAACTGGAAAAGGCAAATGAACAAACAACAGTGGCTCCAGAGGAACCGAGAGGCGCCCAAGCCCCCGAGGAGGGGAACCTGGCCAACCTCACAGAAATGCAGAGAAAATTGCAAATGGCAAGCACAAAAACAGAAAATATCTTATCTGAGAGCAGGAGAAGAGGCAAGACTCAGCAAGCTTCCAAGTGAACCAGGAAACAATGTTGAGACAAGAACAATTGATCACCGGCAACCATGATGGAGGGAAACCTCCCTTATATCCAGCCAGTCCGTGATTCCTGATTGCCAATCCTCATTGAATGGTTCAGTACCGTTTGTAACCACCAGAGGGAGCTTCTGCTCAGAATTCATTTCTAAAACATTCATAACAGTACCCTCCCTTGAGGAGGGGTCACCGAACCCTCATTTGTGCAACCAGGTCGGTCAGGATGAGCTCTGTGATACGCACGGATCAGTCTCCTAGCATGGATGTCCGAAGCAAACACCCAAGAATTGTCCTCCTGACCATAACCTCTCCACTTAACCAAATACTGGAGTTTCCGTCTAGAAAAACGAGAATCCAATATTTTCTCAACCACATACTCCAGATTGCCCTCAACCAAAACAGGGTCAGGAGGCGCAGCCATAGGAACCAGTGGCTCGACAAACCTCTTCAATAAGGACTTGTGGAACACGTTATGGATCTTAAATGTCCCTGGAAGAAGTAAACGAAAGGAAACAGGATTAAGAATCTCCATGATCTTATAAGGTCCAATGAACCTAGGCTTAAACTTAGGAGATGCAACTCTCATAGGGATATTTCTTGAGGACAACCAGACCAAGTCCCCCACTTTAAAACCGAGGACCATCAGTCCTATGCCGGTTGGCAAACCGCTGGGCCTTCTCCTGAGAGAGGGACAACCTCTCCACTACCTGGTCCCAAATCTGCTGCATACGCTCCACAACAGAGTCAACACCCGGACAGACAGAAGCCTCCGTCTGTCCCGAAGAAAATCGAGGGTGAAACCCAAAATTGCAGAAAAATGGAGACATCAAAGTGGCAGAGCTTGCCCTATTATTAAGAGTAAACTCAGCCAAAGGCAAAAAAGAGACGCAGTCATCTTGATCAGCAGACACAAAGCATCTCAGATAAGTCTCCAATGTCTGGTTCTCTCAGTTTGTCCATTGGTCTGAGGATGAAAAGCCGAGGAGAAAGACAATTGAACACCAAGTTTAGAACAAAAAGTCCTCCAAAATCTGGAAACAAACTGGACTCCTCTGTCAGACACAATGTTCTCAGGAATGCCGTGTAACCGAACCACGTGCTGAAGGAACAAAGGCACCAATTCGGAGGAGGAAGGCAACTTAGGTAATGGCACAAGATGTATCATCTTGGAAAACCTATCACAAATCACCCAGATAACGGTCATTCTCTGAGAAACAGGGAGGTCGGAAATAAAATCCATAGAGATATGGGTCCATGGTCTCTTGGGCACAGGCAATGGCATCAACAAACCACTAGAGCGAGAGCAAGGCTTGGAGTGAGAGCAAGTCCCACAGGACTGCACAAACTCCCTGACGTCACGAGACAAAGTAGGCCACCAAAAGGACCGACTAACCAGGTCTCTGGTACCAAAAATTCCGGGATGACCGGCCAACGTGGAACAATGAATCTCAAACATCACACTCTTCTTCCACTGGTCTGGACAAACAATTTCCCAACAGGGCAGCGCTCGGGTTTATCCTCCTGACACCCCTCCAGAGCCAGTCACAAATTGGGCGAGATGGCGGAAAGAACTACACCCTGTTTCAAAATAACAGCAGGATCAGATAACTGAGGAGAGTCCACAAGGAAACTCCTCGAGAGGGCATCCGCCTTAACATTCTTAGTGCCAGGAAGAAAGGAAACCACAAAATTAAAACGTGTGAAAAACAAGGCCCACCTGGCCTGTCTAGGATTAAGTCGCTTTGCTGATTCCAGATAAACCAGATTCTTATTGTCCGTGAGGACCACCACCTGATGTTTGGCTCCCTCCAGCCAATGTCTCCATTCTTCAAAAGCCCACTTCATGGCCAATAACTCCCGATTACCCAAGACAACTGAGCGTGCAAAACGTCTTCCCCGCTTAGGGCAGACTGAAATAGCATGAGAGGCATCACCACAGTAGAAACATAACCCATTGCGTTTTCGAAACTCATGACGCTGTACCCCAGAAGCCACTCTATCACACTGCAGGGTTCAGAAGCTGGTTCACAAGGCAACACCATTCCACGCATACCTCTACGCTCACGCAAACGTCTGTCAATTTGAATCGCTAATGACATAGAATCATTGAGACCAGAGGGAGCAGGGAAACCCACCATAACATCTTTTACATTCTCTGACAGACCCTTCTGAAAAAGGGCTGCCAAAGCATCATCATTCCATTTGGTCAGAACTGCCCACTTTCGGAATTTCTGACAGTACAACTCAGCGTACTCAAGCCCCTGATTTAATGCCAACAAGGTTTTTTCAGCTTGATCAGTGACATTAGGTTCATCGTACAATAACCCCAGAGCCAGAAAAAATGCATCAACATTACTCAAAACAGGGGCCCCAGGTGTCAGGGAAAAAGCCCAATCCTGAGGATCGCCGCGCAGGAGAGAGATGACAATTTGAACCTGCTGTGCTGCGTTCCCTGAGGACTTAGGTTTTAAGGCAAAAAACAACTTACAGTTATTTTTGAAATTCAGAAATTTAGCTCGATCCCCCAAAAACAAATCTGGCATGGGGATCCTAGGTTCCACAACCGGCAACCCTGCAAGATAGGTAGCAATACTCCGAACTTCAGTGGCAAGCTGTTCCACACGGCCAGACAACTGTGCAAACTCCATTGAGAAAAAAAAATCCTCCTCAGCACCCAGTGAAAAAGAGGGAAAAAAAATGCAGCGAACAAAAAAAAAATCTCTGACAACTCTGACAACTGTTTTCTTTCCACACTATTTTTCACATTCTGTGAGTACCATATAATTTTCAGTTTGGCCGGTGATACTGTTATATTTTGGTAGCTGAGGAGAGCAGGCAAAAAAGGCAATACACCAGAGAGGTTGGATCTACTGGATTGCAGTACCCTGACTAACCACCACAACTAAAGGCAGCCGTGGAGCGTTCCTACGTTGGGCCTATAGACGCCTCGTCACAGCCTGAGAGGCTAACTACACCTAAAGATAGAAAGAGGAAAGCTATCTGCCCTGGAGCAGATCCCCAAAGAACATAGGAAGCCCCCAAACATGTAATGGCGGTTAGACAAGAGGAAACACAGACACAGACAGAAAATAGTATGAGCAAACGCTGGGGCCCAATCTGCCTGGACAGAAAAGGATAGGAAGGATACTTACTGCAATCCCAAAAAACCCTAACAAAAAAGCCAACACTACTAATTGCAAAAACACCTGAGATCACACGACCTCTACCACCTAAATTAGTTCTCTGGTGTAACAAAACTAAGCCGCAGCCACAGAAAAAACTGGAAAAGGCAAATGAACAAACAACAGTGGCTCCAGAGGAACCGAGAGGCGCCCAAGCCCCCCGAGGAGGGGAACCTGGCCAACCTCACAGAAATGCAGAGAAAATTGCAAATGGCAAGCACAAAAACAAAAAACAGAAAATATCTTATCTGAGAGCAGGAGAAGAGGCAAGACTCAGCAAGCTTCCAAGTGAACCAGGAAACAATGTTGAGACAAGAACAATTGATCACCGGCAACCATGATGGGGGAAACCTCCCTTATATCCAGCCAGTCCGTGATTCCTGATTGCCAATCCTCATTGTATGGTTCAGTACCATTTGTAACCACCAGAGGGAGCTTCTGCTCAGAATTCATTTCTAAAACATTCATAACACTCCACATATACCCAGCAGCAGCCTCCACATATACCCCAGCAGCAGTAACCTCCACATATAACCCAGCAGCAGCAGCCTCCACATATAAGCCAGCAGCAGCAGCCTCCACATATACCCCAGCAGCAGCAGCTTCCACATATACCCCAGCACCAGCAGCCTCCACATATACCCCAGCAGCAGCAGCCTCCACA
>JARQOD010008231.1:0-36351 GCA_033576555.1 Oophaga sylvatica | reverse complement strand
CAATCAAAAAAAGGGGTTTTTACAGAGAAATAACTTTACCCAGTCCACACGGGTCCATGCCTGACCTTTTGCAGAAATCAGTCATCCATGATGTTTTTTCTGGAGAGAAGTGGCTTCTTTGCTGCTGTCCTTGAGACCAAGGACCTTGCTCAGAGTCTCCGCCTCACAGTGCGTGCAGATGCACTCACACCTGCCTGCTGCCATTCCTGAGCAAGCTCTGCACTGCTGTAGCCCGATCCCGCAGCTGAAACACTTTTAAGAGACGGTCCTGGCGCTTGCTGGTCTTTCTTGGGCGCCCTGGAGCCTTTTTGGCAACATGGAACGCTCTCCTTGAAGTTCTTGATGATGCGATAGATTGTTGACTGAGGTGCAATCTTTCTAGCTGCAATACTCTTCTCTGTTAGGCCATTTTTGTGCATTGCAATGATGACTGCACGTGTTTCTTTAGAGATAACCATGGTTAACAGAAGATAAACAATGATGCCAAGCACCAGCCTCCTTTTAAAGTGTCCAGTGGTGTCATTCTTACTTAATCATGACAGATTGATCTCCAGCCATGTCCTCATCAACACCCACACCTGTGTTAATGGAGCAATCACTGAAAAGAGGTTAGCTGGTCTTTTTAAGGCAGGGCTGCAATGATGTTGAAATGTGTTTTGGGGGATAAAGTTCATTTTGTAGCCAAATATTGACTTTGCAAGTAATTGCTGTTAAGCTGATCACTCTTTATAACATTCTGAAGTATATGCAAATTGCCATTAGAAAAAGTGAAGCAGTAGACTTTGTAAAAATTAATATTTGTGTCATTCTCAAAACTTTTGTCCATGACTGTAGACCCCTCAAAGTGACTTCAAGTGTGACCTGGTCCCTAAAAAAAAATGGTGCTGTAAAAATGAGAAACCGCTGGTCAACTTTTAACCCTTATAACTTCGTAACAAAAAAAATTTTGTTCCCAAAATTGTGCTGATGTAAAGTAGACATGTGGGAAATGTTATTTATTATGAAATTTGTGAGACATATCTCTCTGATTTAAGGGCATAAAATTAAAAGTTTGAAAATTGCTAAATTTTCAAAATTTTCGCCATATTTCCGTTTTTTTCATAAATAAACACAAGTCATATAAAAAAAAATTACCACTAACGTGAAGTACAATATGTCACAGAAAAAACATTCTCAGAATCAGCAAGATCCGTTAAAGCAGTGTTTCTCAACTCCAGTCCTCAGGACCCACCAACAGGTCATGTTTTCAGGATTTCCTTAGTATTGCACAGGTGATAATTTTATCACCTGCTCAAGCATTAATTCCATCACCTTTGCAATACTAAGAAAATCCTGAAAACATGACCTGTTGGTGGGTCCTGAGGACTGGAGTTGAGAAACACTGCGTTAAAGCGTTCCAGAGTTATAACCTCATAAAGTGACAGTGGTCAGAATTGTAAAAATTGGCACGGTCATTTACCTGGAAATTGGCTCCGTCACTAAGGGGGTTAAGGTTCCTGAAGGTGTGAAAATGACCTCTGCAAAGTATATACAGTTTCTGACTGACAACTTTCTTCCATGGTATAAAAAGCAGAAACGTGTCTTCAGGAGCAAAATCATCTTCATTCATGACAATGCACCATCTCATGCTGCAAAGAATACCTCTGAGTCATTGGCTGCTATGGGCATAAAAGGAGATAAACTCATGGTGTGGCCAGCATCTTCTCCTGACCTCAACCCTATAGAGAACCTTTGGAGTATCATCATGCAAAAGATCTATGAGGGTGGGAGGCAGTTCACATCAAAACAGCAGCTCTGGAGGCTATTCTGACTTCATGGAAAGAAATACATGCAGAAACTCTCCAAAAACTCACAAGTTCAATGGATGCAAGAATTGTGAAGGTGATATCAAAGAAGGGTTCCTATGTTAACATGTAACTTGGCCTGTTAGGATTTTTTGGAGTTAAATAGCTTTTTTGTTCAGTGAATGTGACCTCCTAAGGCTGGTTTCACACCAGCGTCTGACAGACCTGCGTCGGTCAGCGCACGGCCGTCACTAAGCTCCGCCCCTGGCTGCGCCTCCTCCCGTTCACTCCGCCTATGGGCACATGACGCTGCATGCGACCTGCGCATTCTATCTTTAGCATTGGGTTCGCAGGCCGTACCCAGGTCGCAGCAATGTGCTTGCCTGCGTCTTTTTGACGGTGCGCCGACCTGCGTCCAACGCACCGTGTTGCATTTTGTTGCACCCGGCGCACCGTCAAAAGGCCACATGCGTCAGCAAACGCATAGCTGCGCACGGCCTGCGTACCTAATGCTAAAGATAGGGTGCACAGGTCGCATGCAGCATCATGCGCCCATAGGTGGAGCGATCGGGAGGAGGCGCGGCTGGGGGTGGAGCTTAGCGGTGGCCGTGCGCTGACCGACGCAGATGCGTCGGTCAGATGCTCGTGTGAAAGTAGCCTAATGCTGCAAATTCCACAAATGAGCATTTTCAGTTCCTTAAAACATATCAAATGTTCAGAAATTCTACTGTGCCTAATAATTTGGAACAGTGCATTTTGAGTTTTTATTCATTTGGAGATTATATTGTTATCATTGGGAGGTTTCTTCAGTAAAATTTGATGTATACTCTAATGGGTGATGACTTTTATTAGACTGTCGTTTGCACCGACCACTTAGGAAAATCAGAGAAAAATATCATTTGCATAATAATTTGGAACATGGTCTATTGGCTGAGACTCATCCATTCAAGTCAATGGGTGCATAAAAATAATCGGATCCCATACAGAAAATCCATGTGGCTCCCGATTATTAACCTAAGAAACTGTTTTTGATCATTGTACAT
The DNA here is from genome assembly GCA_033576555.1 of Oophaga sylvatica. Lineage (NCBI taxonomy): Eukaryota > Metazoa > Chordata > Amphibia > Anura > Dendrobatidae > Oophaga > Oophaga sylvatica. The sequence goes on along the minus strand of JARQOD010008231.1, from coordinate 33,524 downwards.
TTTAAAATGTTGATGTATCAATGGACATAAAATACAGACACATGGATTCCACATGGATAACAATATGCATGAAAACCGTTCAAGTTTTCTGTAAGAAAATCAGATGAATTTTCCTAGACTCATCTGAACCTGCGCTAAGAAGAAAAAACAACTATACAACCACCTTTTCTGAACAAGCCCTAAAGTTAAAAGCTCCTAAAACAAAGCTACCCAAACAATTTACTTAATGAAACCATCAAAAAGGCAAAGTGAAAGAACAGATCTATTGTTCTAAAAAGAGAAAAAGTACAATTAAAATAATCATAATTTGTTTTTCCTTTTCACTACAGTTCTATGGCCTCACAAATTAAAAGCAGTATATTAAAAAAAATTGGTATATGAGAGAAAATGACCAAGTCCTAAGAGAATCAGCTAAAAAAAAGACTCATTGTGACTTTCAGACATATTAAAAAAATCACACAGGGCCCTGTAGGTTTGGATTTCTTTTTACCTTAATAATAAAGATCTTCATTTAAAAACATTTTGTGATTACTTGTGTTATCTTTGTCTAATAGTTAAATTTGTTTGGTGATCTGAAACATTTAAGAGTGACAAACATGCAAAAGAATAGGAAATCAGGAAAGGGCAAACACTTTTTCACACAACTGTATATGATCTGCATATGACGGCAATATCAGTGTTGTTCTTTGTATAGTGAGTTATTTTCAGTAACAGAGCAGTCATCTGTTGAGGTTCCCTTCTACCCACAGTTAGGGTGTGCCATCCTATTTGTAATCAGCATTATTAGTGTCATGTGTGCATTGCCACGAAGATCGTCGCGGTTGCACATTTTGACTTCTCACAGCTGAGCTGCTGTTTCTTTGTGTTTGGCAGCTAGGGAGTTAATTCTGTCTGTGCTCGGTGCTGGGACTGGGTGCAGTTTCTCCCGGCTGCAATTGATTATTTGTTGATTGGTTTCCTTTAAATTCCTGGTTGTCTGCTTGGGGAGTTGCCAGTGAAACCTTCATGCAGACCACAGATAGGAATGAATCTGTATAGACTTTAGTTGTGAGTTCCTTAGTTGTTCTAAGCTCAACTTGATTAGAGTTTATTTCCCAGACCATTTATGTTCCTTTGGTGTTTGAGTGTGTATGCAAGCGAGTGTTATCCTGTCTGTCTTATATGTCTAATCTGTGTATTTAGCTAAGATCAGCCCATATCCCTTTGGTGGTAGTCAGGATCCTTCTTAGGACTGATTACAGGGTTCAGGGTCTGATAGGAGACAGGGTTAGGTTGGTGACTTGGACCTCTGAACCATTATCAGTACCTCCAAGGTGAGGGATTAGTTAGGACCCCAGTTTAGGGTCAGGTTAGATCCCGGTCCACCTCTTTCCTGTTTCAGCTCATCAAGTCCTCAAGATTAACCCTGAGTTCAGCAGATATCGTGTCAGGTAAATCTATTCTATACTTACATGCTGATGTTGCTATACTAGTTGTTGTATAGAGTGTTGTTCCTGTATTAATAGTTTACTGACATTGTATACATATCATTAGACAGCGTGACATTTTCACTGGCCATAAAAATTATCTCCAGTTACCATGGATCCAGTAGCCCAGCTGGCTCTGCAGTTGCAGGGATTATCCATGGAGCTGACGGACATTAAGTCCAAAGTTTTGTCTCCCCTGGAGCAAACCAGAGTTGAACCTAAGGTTGCTCTCCCGGACAGGTTCACTGGTGGGCGAGACAAATTTTTCACCTTCCGGGAGGCATGTAAATTGTATTTTCGGCTTCGGCCTCGATCATCAGGGAGTGAGGAGCAGAGAGTGGGAATTGTTATCTCACTTCCCTCAATCCTGGGCATTTTCCCTTCCTCCGGGATCCCCGGCTCTACTGTCTGTAGATCAATTTTTTACTGCCCTGGGATTGGTATATGATGACCCAGATCGGGTCTCTCTTGCTGAGACAAAATTACGTAAGATACAGCAGGGAGATCGTCCGGCAGAGGAATTTGCTTCTGAGTTTCGTAGATGGGCCACAGATACTCAGTGGAATGACCCAGCTCTTAGGAGCCAGTTTTGTCATGGGCTTTCTGATAAATTAAAAGACGTTTTGGCTCAGTATGAGTCTCCTCCTTCTCTGGAGGCTGCTATGGCCTTAGCTATCCGTACTGATAGACGGCTTCGGGAGAGGGGTGAGGTAACCCCACTCCCTGTTTCTCCACCTACCACTAAAGTCCCTTATGTTGAGGTTCCCCTTGTCTGTTCGGATGAGCCTATGCAGTTGGGAGGGACATCATTTCGTAGGAGGGGATTGGCGGTACGCCGCAGGACTAGAAGATGTTTTTTCTGCGGGAAAGAGGGACATTTTGTTGGAGAATGTCCATCCCGTGCCTTGTTGAGCCAAAAGTCGCCGGAAAACTGTTAATCCCAGGTTGTGTGGTGGACGACAACCTGGGAGTATGTATTTCATCCGCCAGTTCTTCTCAGTTCCTTGTACCAGTGGAGGTGGTAGTTGGTACGAGAGTGGAGAGATTGTCTGTTCTTCTTGATAGTGGTTCCGGGGCTAATCTGGTTGACGCTCAGTTTGCTCAGGCTCAAGGTATGCATCTGAGTGTATTGGTCAAACCGATCCCTATATTCTCCATTGACGCCAGGCCTCTCGGCCAAGGTAGCTTTGTTCATGAGGTTCATAACATTGACCTTCGGGTAGGGGCAATACATAGGGAACAATTATCTTGTTATGTGTTGGAGGGTCTACCTACTCCCATTGTGTTGGGACTTCCTTGGTTGGTTAAACATAACCCTGTGATTAATTGGCAGTCCAGAGAAATAAGCCAATGGGGTGAGTTTTGCAAAAGCAACTGCATGAACACAGTCATCAGTGCGGTCGTGCCTAGTACATTGCCTCCTTTTTTGGAGGATTTTGGGGATGTTTTCTCTGAGGAGGGGTTGTCAGGAGTTGCCTCCTCATCGCGTGTATGACTGCTCTATTAATCTCCTTCCTGATGCTAAGTTGCCTAAAGCTAGGTTGTATAATCTTTCTGGTCCTGAGAGGCAGGCTATGAAAGATTATATTTCTGAAAGTCTGGCCAAAGGGCATATTAGACCTTCATCTTCCCCAGTAGCCGCGGGGTTCTTCTTTGTGAAGAAGAAAGATGGAGGCCTACGCCCTTGCTTGGATTTCCGCGAACTTAATCGGATTACTGTTCGAGATCCGTATCCACTCCCTCTTATTCCTGATCTCTTCAATCAAATTGTTGGCGCCAAATGGTTTTCTAAATTGGATCTCAGGGGGGCGTATAATCTGATTAGGATAAAAGAGGGGGATGAGTGGAAAACGGCGTTTAACACGCCGGAGGGACATTATGAGAACCTAGTCATGCCTTTTGGTCTGACTACTGCACCAGCAGTATTCCAACATTTTGTTAATGACATTTTTCGTCACCTTGTGGGGCTGTTTGTGGTTGTATATTTGGACGACATTTTAATTTACTCGCCAGATCTTGTGTCTCATCAGGAGCATGTGAGACAGGTGTTGCAGATCTTGCGAGACAATAAATTATACGCCAAACTGGAGAAGTGTGTATTTGCCGTACAGGAACTTCAGTTTTTGGGTTTTTTGGTGTCAGCCTCCGGTTTCCGTATGGACCCTGAAAAGGTGAGAGCAGTGCTTGAATGGGATCAGCCAGGGGATCTTAAGGCTCTGCAGCGTTTTTTGGGGTTTGCTAACTACTACCGGAAATTTATTTGTAATTTCTCATCTGTCGTCAAACCTCTCACTGACATGACAAGAAAAGGGACGGATTTTTCTAAATGGTCGGACAAAGCTTGCCAAGCCTTTTCCTCTTTGAAGAAATGTTTTGCTTCGGCACCCGTTCTCATCCAACCAGATGCATCTCAGCCGTTCATTGTGGAGGTGGATGCGTCTGACGTAGGGGTGGGTGCTATATTGTCCCAGGGTCCGTCCCCTGGTAAATGGCATCCGTGCGCTTTCTTTTCTAAGAAATTGTCGTCCGCCGAAAGGAATTATGATATCGGCAATAGGGAACTTTTGGCCATTAAGTTAGCTTTTGAAGAATGGCGTCACTTTTTGGAGGGGGCAGTCCACCCGGTTACCGTTATTACTGATCACAAGAACCTGTTGTATTTGGAATCCGCTAAGCGTCTGAATTCCAGACAAGCTCGATGGTCGTTGTTTTTTACCAGGTTTAATTTTGTCGTCACTTATCGCCCGGGGTCTAAGAATGTAAAGGCTGATGCCTTGTCTCGCAGTTTCCCAGGGGCCGGGAAAACGGATGACCCGAGTCCTATCCTTCAGGAGGGGTGGTAGTGTCGGCTGTATTTTCTGAGCTTGAGGAGGAGGTGTTAGAGGCTCAGGGGGACGCCCCTGCAGGACCTCCAGGGAGACTGTTTGTCCCAAATCTGTTGAGACAAAAGGTTATTGAGGCACATCATAATTCTGCTCTAGCAGGACATCCAGGGAGTAAGGCTACTTTAGATCTCCTTTCTCGCCGGTTTTGGTGGCCTAATGCTAATAAAGATGTTATAACTTTTGTCGCGTCATGTGGGGTGTGTGCTCGCTCTAAAACCCCTCATACCCGTCCGTCTGGGACCCTTTTACCCTTGAAACTTCCGGAGCGTCCATGGACTCATTTATCTATGGACTTCATTACGGACCTTCCTCCGTCGTCAGGGAATACTGTCATACTGGTGGTTGTTGACAGGTTCAGTAAGATGGCACATTTCGTTGCTCTTCCTGCACTCCCTAATGCTAAAACTCTGGCGCAGGTGTTCATTAGGGAGATCGTTAGACTTCATGGGTTGCCTTCTGATGTGGTGTCAGATAGGGGGTCTCAGTTTGTGTCCAAATTTTGGAGGGCATTTTGTTTACGTCGGGGGATGCAATTGTCATTTTCCTCGGCTTTTCATCCGCAGACCAATGGTCAGACAGAGCGTCTGAATCAGAGCTTAGAGACATATCTCCGGTGTTTTGTCTCAGAGAACCAAGAGGACTGGTCTTCTTTCTTGCCTCTGGCAGAGTTCGCTCTTAACAACAGGCGGAGCGAGTCCACTGGTAAGTCCCCGTTTTTTGGGGCATATGGTTTCATCCCCAGTTTTGTACTTTCAATGGGGGGGGCCCTTCTGGGGTTCCTGAGGAGGAGCGTTTCTCGTCGTCACTTGCTTCTGTGTGGAGAGGTGTATTGAATAATCTGAGTGCGATGGGGAACCGTTACAAACTATGGCTGATAGGAGGAGAGTTTCTGGTCCAGATCTGAATGTGAACGATCTGGTATGGTTGTCTACCAGGAATATAAAACTTAAAGTGCCCTCCTGGAAACTGGGTCCCAGATTCATCGGGCCGTACAGGATCAGTTCCATAATTAATCCTGTGGCATTTCGTCTGGACCTCCCTCCTACGTTTAAAATTCATAATGTGTTCCACAAGTCATTACTTAAAAGGTATGTGGCACCAGTATACCGTCACCTCTACCTCTCCTGTGTTGGTCAATGGTAATTGGAATTTCAAGTATCAAGATCATTGATCACGTCTGAATCGCCGTCCCATGTTGTGAATGGTTGAGATGAGTTCTGAGCAGAGGCTCCTCTGGTGGTTACAAGCGGTACTAGTGAGGATTGGGAATCAGGTGTTACTGATTGGTCTTATTTAAGGGATCATTTTCCCATCAGGGTTGCCGGTGATCAATTGTTCTGGTCTGAATCCTTCTTTCCAGTTTCCCTTGTAGCCTGCTGTGTCGTGTCTGCATCTCCTGCTATCAGATAAGACAATTTCTTATTTTGTGTTTTTGCTATATTTTTGCATTTTGTCCTGCACTTCTGTGGGGGCCTTCTGGGTCCCCTCCGGGGGCTTTTGCCCTCTCAGTTTAGTCCAGCCACTGTGTTTTGTACTTTTGCTTTTTCCAGTTTTTTCAGTGGCTGCTGTTTTTGTTACACCAGAGAACTAATTTAGGTGGTAGAGGTCGTGTGATCTCAGGTGATTTTGAAATTAGTAGAGTTGGTGTTTTTTCAGGGTTTTCTGGATTGCAGTAAGTACCCTTCCTGTCCTTTTCTATTTAGATAGTTTGGGCCCCAGCGTTTGCTCATACTATTTTCTTTCTGTGTCAGTATTTCCTCTTGTCTAACCGCCATTACATGTTTGGGGGCTTTCTATTATCTTTGGGGTTCTGCTCCGGGGCAGATAGCTTTCCTATTTCTATCTTTAGGTGTAGTTAGTTTCTCAGGCTGTGACGAGGCGTCTAGGACCAACGTAGGAACGCTCCACGGCTGCCTCTAGTTGCGGTGGTTAGTCAGGGTACTGCAATCTCATAGATTCCAACTGCTCTGGTGTATTTCCTTTTTTGCCTGCACTCCTCAGCTACCGTAACATAACAGTATCACCGGCCATAAAAATTGTATGGTACTCACAGAAGGGAAAAAATATTTTGAAGGAAGAAAAGTTGTCAGAGATATTTTTCTGTTTGTTGCATTTTTTTTTTTTTTTCCCTCTGTATCTCTGGGTGCTGGGGAGGATCTTTTCTCCCAATGGAGTTTGCACAGTTGTCTGGCCGTGTGGATCAGCTTGCCACTGAGGTTCGGAGTATTGCTGCATATCTTGCTAGGTTGCCTGTTGTGGAACCTAGGATCCCCATGCCAGATTTGTTTTTAGGGGATCGAGCTAAGTTTCAGAATTTCAAAAATAATTGTAAATTGTTTCTTGCCTTAAAATCTAAGTCCTCAGGAAACGCAGCGCAGCAGGTTCAAATTATCATCTCTCTCCTGCGCGGCGATCCTCAGGATTGGGCTTTTTCCCTGATACCTGGGGATCCTGTTTTGAGTGATGTTGATGCATTTTTTCAGGCTTTGGGGTTATTGTACGATGAGCCTAATGTCACTGATCAAGCTGAAAAAGCCTTGTTGGCATTAAATCAGGGGCTTGATGACGCTGAGTTATACTGTCAGAGATTCCGTAGGTGGGCAGTCCTGACCAAATGGAATGACGACGCTTTGGCGGCCCTTTTCCGGAAGGGTCTGTCGGATAATGTAAAGGATGTTATGGTGGGATTCCCTGTCCCCTCTGGTCTCAATGATTCTATGTCATTAGCGATTCAAATTGACAGACGTTTGCGTGAGCGGAGAAGTATGCGTGGAGTGGTGTTGCCTTGTGAGCCAGCTGCTGAGCCCATGCAGTGTGATGGAGTGGTGTCTGGGGCACAGCGTCATGAGTTTCGAAAGCGCAATGGGTTATGTTTCTACTGTGGTGATGCCTCTCATGCTATTTCAGTCTGCCCTAAGCGGGGAAGACATTTTGCACGCTCAGTTGTCTTGGGTAGTGTTCAGACTAAGTTTTTATTAACTGTCACTCTGATATGCTCTCTGTCCTCATTTTCTGCTCAGGCTTTCGTTGATTCTGGAGCAGCTATTAACCTGATGGATTATGATTTTGCTAAACGTTGTGGGTTTCCTTGATACCCCTACAGAAGTCTATTCCTTTACTGGGGATCGATTCTACCCCTTTGGCTGAGAATAAACCCCAGTTTTCTACTCAGGTGATAATGAGGGTTGAACCTGATCACCAGGAGTGCTGCAAATTTTTGGTTCTATATAATCTGCATGACATTATCGTGCTGGGTTTCCCTTGGTTACAGTCTCATAATCCTGTTTTGGATTGGAAATCTGTGTCTGTAACCAGTTGGGGCTGCCAATGTGTTAATACCAACACTCCTGTTTTTTCTGCCTCCCCCCAGGCTGAGGATGTTCCTGACTTTTTGTTTGATTTTTCTGATGTGTTTAGCGAAAGTAAATCTGCATCCTTACCTCCCCATAGGAGCTATGACTGCGCTATTGAATTAGTGCCGGTAGTAAATTCCCTAAAGGTCGCCTTTTTAACTTGTCTGTACCTGAACATGACGCTATGCGGTCTTATATCAAGGAATCATTGGAGAAGGGTCATATCAGACCATCCTCTTCACCCTTAGGTGCCGGTTTTTTCTTTGTGGCCAAAAAAGATGGTTCATTAAGGCCGTGTATTGATTATCGTCTCTTGAACAATATTACTGTGAAATATCAATACCCGTTACCCTTGATTTCTGACCTGTTTTCCAGGGTGAAAAACGCTACTTGGTTTACCAAGCTTGACCTCAGGGGGGCGTATAACCTTATTCGCATTAAGCACGGGGATGAATGGAAGACGGCATTTAACACCCCTGAAGGGCATTTTGAGTACCTTGTGATGCCCTTTGGGCTCACTAATGCTCCTTCCGTCTTCCAGTCCTTCATGAATGACATTTTCAGGGATTTTGTGGACAAGTTTCTGATTGTTTATTTGGATGATATCTTGATTTTTTCTAATGACTGGGACTCTCATGTGAACATGTTCGAACTGTATTACAGATTTTGAGAGAGAATCTCTGTATGTGAAGGGATCAAAGTGTCTTTTTGGCGTACAGAAGATCTCATTTCTGGGATTCATTTTGTCCCCATCTGTTATTGAAATGGACCCGGTCAAGGTTCAGGCCATCTGTGATTGGGTCCAACCTACTTCATTAAAGGCTCTTCAGAGATTTTTGGGTTTTGCCAATTTTTATCGTAAATTTATTGGTAATTTCTCTGTTATTGTTAAACCATTAACTGATTTGACCAGAAAGGGTTCTGATGTGGTGAATTGGCCTCCTGAGGCAGTCTCTGCGTTTCAGGAACTTAAGCAGAGATTCACTTCTGCTCCTGTTCTACGGCAGCCTGATGTTTCTCTGCCATTTCAGGTGGAGGTTGATGCCTCTGAAATTGGGGCAGGTGCCGTTTTGTCCCAAAAAGATCCAGAGACCTCTAAAAGTAACCCTTGTGCCTTTTTCTCTCGAAAATTTTCTCCTACTGAACGTAATTATGACGTGGGTAATCGGGAGTTATTGGCCATGAAGTGGGCTTTTGAAGAGTGGAGACATTGGCTGGAGGGAGCCAAACATCAGGTGGTGGTCCTTACGGACCATAAGAATCTGGTCTATCTGGAATCTGCCAAGCGACTCAATCCTAGACAGGCCAGGTGGGCCTTGTTTTTCACACGTTTTAATTTTGTGGTTTCCTTTCTTCCTGGCACTAAGAATGTTAAGGCGGATGCCCTCTCGAGGAGTTTCCTTGCGGACTCTCCTGAGCTATCTGATCCCTCTGTTATTTTGAAGGAGGGTGTAGTTCTTTCCGCCATCTCGCCCAATTTGAGACTTGCTCTGGAGGGGTGTCAGGAGGATAGGCCCGAGCGCTGCCCTGTTGGAAAATTGTTTGTCCCGGACCAATGGAAAAAGAGTGTGATGTCTGAGATTCATTGTTCCGCATTGGCTGGGCATCCCGGAATTTTTGGTACCAGAGACTTGGTTAGTCGGTCCTTTTGGTGGCCTACCTTGTCTCGCGATGTCAGGGAATTTGTGCAGTCCTGCGGGACTTGCTCTCGCTCCAAGCCTTGCTCTCGCTCTAGTGGTTTGTTGATGCCATTGCCTGTGCCCAAGAGACCATGGACCCATATCTCTATGGATTTCATTTCCGATCTTCCTGTTTCTCAGAGAATGACCACCATCTGGGTAATTTGTGATAGGTTTTCCAAAATGATACATCTTGTGCCATTACCTAAGTTGCCTTCCTCCTCTGAATTGGTGCCGTTGTTCCTTCAGCACGTGGTTCGTTTACACGGCATTCCTGAGAACATTGTGTCTGACAGAGGAGTCCAGTTTGTTTCCAGATTTTGGAGGACTTTTTGTTCTAAACTGGGTGTTCAATTGTCTTTCTCCTCGGCATTTCATCCTCAGACCAATGGTCAAACTGAGAGAACAAACCAGACATTGGAGACTTATCTAAGATGCTTTGTGTCTGCTGATCAGGATGACTGGGTCTCTTTTTTGCCTTTGGCTGAGTTTGCTCTTAATAATAGGGCTAGCTCTGCCACTTTGATGTCTCCGTTTTTCTGTAATTCTGGGTTTCACCCTCGATTTTCTTCAGGACAGACGGAGGCTTCTGTCTGTCCAGGTGTTGACTCTGTTGTTGAGCGTATGCAGCAGATTTGGGACCAGGTAGTGGAGAGGTTGTCCCTCTCTCAGGAGAAGGCCCAGCGGTTTGCTAACCGGCATAAGACTGATGGTCCTCGGTTTAAAGTGGGGGACTTGGTCTGGTTGTCCTCAAAGAATATTCCTATGAGAGTAGCATCTCCTAAATTTAAGCCTAGGTTCATTGGACCTTATAAGATCATGGAGATTATTAATCCTGTTTCTTTTCGTTTGCTTCTTCCAGGGACATTTAAGATCCATAACGTGTTCCACAAGTCCTTGTTGAAGAGGTTTGTTGAGCCAGTGGTTCCTGCTGCTGTGCCTTCTGACCCTGTTTTGGTTGAGGGCAATCTGGAGTATGTGGTTGAGAAAATATTGGATTCTCGTTTTTCTAGACGAAGACTCCAGTATTTGGTTAAATGGAGAGGTTATGGTCAGGAAGACAATTCTTGGGTGTTTGCTTCGGACATCCATGCTAGGAGACTTATCCGTGCGTATCATAGAACTCATCCTGACCGACCTGGTTGCTCAAATGAGGGTTCGGTGACCCCTCCTCAAGGGGGGGGTACTGTTGTGAATGGGTTTGAGATGAGTTCTGAGCAGAGGCTCCCTCTGGTGGTTACAAGCGGTACTAGTGAGGATTGTGAGGACTGGGAATCAGGTGTTACTGATTGGTCTTATATAAGGGAGTAATTTTCCCATCAGGGTTGCCGGTGATCAATTGTTCTGGTCTGAATCCTTCTTTCCAGTTTTCCTTGTAGCCTGCTGTGTCGTGTCTGCATCTCCTGCTATCAGATAAGACAATTTCTTATTTTGTGTTTTTGCTATATTTTTGCATTTGGTCCTGCACTTCTGTGGGGGCCTTCTGGGTCCCCTCCGGGGGCTTTTGCCCTCTCAGTTTAGTCCAGCCACTGTGTTTTGTACTTTTGCTTTTTCCAGTTTTTTCAGTGGCTGCTGTTTTTGTTACACCAGAGAACTAATTTAGGTGGTAGAGGTCGTGTGATCTCAGGTGATTTTGAAATTAGTAGAGTTGGTGTTTTTTCAGGGTTTTCTGGGATTGCAGTAAGTACCCTTCCTGTCCTTTTCTATTTAGTTAGTTTGGGCCCCAGCGTTTGCTCATACTATTTTCTTTCTGTGTCAGTATTTCCTCTTGTCTAACCGCCATTACATGTTTGGGGGCTTTCTATTATCTTTGGGGTTCTGCTACGGGGCAGATAGCTTTCCTATTTCTATCTTTAGGTGTAGTTAGTTTCTCAGGCTGTGACGAGGCGTCTAGGACCAACGTAGGAACGCTCCACGGCTGCCTCTAGTTGCGGTGGTTAGTCAGGGTACTGCAATCTCATAGATTCCAACTGCTCTGGTGTATTTCCTTTTTTGCCTGCACTCCTCAGCTACCGTAACATAACAGGAACCGTTACAAACGTATGGCTGATAGGAGGAGAGTTTCTGGTCCAGATCTGAATGTGAACGATCTGGTATGGTTGTCTACCAGGAATATAAAACTTAAAGTGCCCTCCTGGAAACTGGGTCCCAGATTCATCGGGTCGTACAGGATCAGTTCCATAATTAATCCTGTGGCATTTCGTCTGGACCTCCCTCCTACGTTTAAAATTCATAATGTGTTCCACAAGTCATTACTTAAAAGGTATGTGGCACCAGTCATACCGTCACCTCTACCTCCTCCTCCTGTGTTGGTCAATGGTAACTTGGAATTTCAAGTATCAAAGATCATTGACTCACGTCTGAATCGCCGGTCCCTTCAGTACTTGGTGCATTGGAAGGGGTATGGTCCAGAGGAGAGGACGTGGGTCCCTGCGTCTGATGTTAACGCAGATCGTTTGGTTCGGACCTTCCACAGAACTCACACCGGGCAGGCCTGGCCCTGAGGGTCCGGAGGCCCCTCGTAGAAGGGGGGGTACTGTCATGTGTGCATTGCCACGAAGATCGTCGCGGTTGCACATTTTGACTTCTCACAGCTGAGCTGCTGTTTCTTTGTGTTTGGCAGCTAGGGAGTTAATTCTGTCTGTGCTCGGTGCTGGGACTGGGTGCAGTTTCTCCCGGCTGCAATTGATTATTTGTTGATTGGTTTCCTTTAAATTCCTGGTTGTCTGCTTGGGGAGTTGCCAGTGAAACCTTCATGCAGACCACAGATAGGAATGAATCTGTATAGACTTTAGTTGTGAGCTCCTTAGTTGTTCTAAGCTCAACTTGGTTAGAGTTTATTTCCCAGACCATTTATGTTCCTTTGGTGTTTGAGTGTGTATGCAAGCGAGTGTTATCCTGTCTGTCTTATATGTCTAATCTGTGTATTTAGCTAAGATCAGCCCATATCCCTTTGGTGGTAGTCAGGATCCTTCTTAGGACTGATTACAGGGTTCAGGGTCTGATAGGAGACAGGGTAAAGGGTATGCCACACTAAACAATATCGCTAACGGGATCGCTAAAAAACGTCACTATTTAGCGATCCCGTTAGCGATATTGTTCAGTGCGGCAGCTTCCAGCGACGAGCTTCCTGCTGTGATCTCGCTCGTCGCTGGAATCGTTCCGGACCCTATTTTATCGTCGGCGCCCCGCAGGTAAGTATATATCGCTAAGTGTGGCACCTTTTCTTAGCGATTTAGCGGTACTTTTGTACCGCTAAAGTCGTTAAGAAGATCGCTAACGGCGATAGCGTCGTTAACTATATCGCTAAATGTGGCCGCATTTAGCGATATAGAAACAATCCCGCTAGCGATCGCATTAGTATGCGTCGTTATCGTGATCGCTAGCGGGATTGTTTAGTGTGGCAGTACCTTTAGGTTGGTGACTTGGACCTCTGAACCATTATCAGTACCTCCAAGGTGAGGGATTAGTTAGGACCCCAGTTTAGGGTCAGGTTAGATCCCGGTCCACCTCTTTCCTGTTTCAGCTCATCAAGTCCTCAAGATTAACCCTGAGTTCAGCAGATATCGTGTCAGGTAAATCTATTCTATACTTACATGCTGATGTTGCTATACTAGTTGTTGTATAGAGTGTTGTTCCTGTATTAATAGTTTACTGACATTGTATACATATCATTAGACAGCGTGACAATTAGTTAGTGGCCCACTTAGATTTTTTGCCCCAACTCCCCAGGCTTAACCCCTAGCTACACCTCTGGAACCCATCATGAGGATTTTATGTCCGTAACTAAAGGCACATGTGTACAGACCTTTGTACAGAGGCTTTCATGCTGATTGCATTCTTGCCATGATTGCAGAAATCCGTTTTGCCATGTCTAACATCCAGCATTGAAATCATGTTCAAACAAGCCACAAGTTCTTGGGGGAGGGACACTGCACTCCTGCCTGCCCACCCTCCCTACTGCCTACCTGCAGCCTGTCATGTAGTTATTATTATTATTTATTTCTATAGCACCATTGAATCCATGGTGCTGTACATGAGAAGGGGTTACATACAAATTACAGGTATCACTTACAGTAAACAAACTAACAATCACAGACTGGAACAGAGGGGAGAGGACCCTGCCCTTTCGGGCTTACATTCTACAGGATGGGGGACGGAGACAGCAGGTTGGGGGATTGCAGCAGTTCCGGTGTTGGTTGAGGCAATATCTCCAGTAGTGGTGAGGAGGTAGCAGGGTCATTGCAGGCTGTAAGCTTTCCTGAAGAGATGGGTTTTCAGGTTCCGTCTGAAGGATCCGAGAGTGGTTGATAGTCGGACGTGTTGGGGAAGAGAATTCCAGAGGATGGGGGATATTCGGGAGACGTCTTAGAGGCGGTTGGGTGAGGAGCGAATAAGTATGGAGGAGAGAAGGAGGTCTTGGGAGGACCGGACATTCCGTGAGGGAAGGTATCGGGAGATTAGTTCAGAGATATATGGGGGAGACAGGTTATGGATGGCCTTGTAGGTCAGTATTAGCAATTTGAACTGGATACACTGAGGGAATGGGAGCCAGTGAAGAGATTTGCAGAGGGGAGAAGCGGAGGAGTAGAAAGGAGCGAGATGAATTAGTCGGGCAGCAGAGTTAAGGATGGACTGGAGAGGTGCGAGGGTGTTAACAGGGAGGCCACAGAAAAGGATGTTGCTAGTTCACTGAAACAAATAACCTAAAAAACTCCCTTTATTGAAGAGGGAACAAACCAACATTTTTTAGCAGATTTGGTAAGTGCTATCTCTACTTCCTATACTTCTTTTAACTTTTTGGCATTTTTGGAAACCTGAAGTGATTAAAAGACGTTCAAAATCCTGAATACATGAACAGCGGGTGCTTTCTACATAGAAATAAATAGGAAGATTCTTTTTACTGTTTTCTAAGTGATTTTTCAGAAGGTTGTCAGAGCGCACCACATAAAAAAACACGTGAAAAAATGTTGTGTTAACATACCAGAAAGGGGTAAGAGAGCTGATTCACTCTCACGATAGGAGTCCAGATGTCGGACCCACAGAGTCTCAGTGCAGCAGCCCCTTCATTCTCTGAATAGGGGGCTCCGGAGGTAGGACCCCACAGACTCAGTACAGCAACCCCTTCATTCTCAAGATAGGGGTCCAGAGGTCAGACCCACAGAGTCTCACTGCAGCAGCCTCCTCACTGTCTGGTGAAGGGCTTCTATGGGTGTGACTCCACAGACTCAGCACAGCAGCCCATTCATTCTCTGGATCGGGGGCTCCGGAGGTCGGACCCCACAGACTCAGTGCTGCAGACTAGAGTTGAGCGATACTTTCCGATATCCAAAAGTATCGGAATCGGAATGGTATCGCCGATACCCAAAAAATATCGGCGATACCCGATACCGATACCGGAAATCCAATGTAAGTCTATGGGAAAAAAATATCGGAATTAAAAAAACCCCATTCTTGCCTTGTTGGTTAATTGTACATGAAGGAAAACAACAAAGAGTAATGTAGAATGTATTGGGGAAGGTTGAGGAGACATTAAAGGCATAGATGTTTAACCCAATCAAATGGAATAGCATAAATATTTTTTTTTTTAAAGATGTTCGGATTGACGAAGAAATTGACAATGTTGTTAACGTTTTTTCTATTTTGGCAAATATGTATATTTCACAACTTCCATGCTCTTCACCTTTTTAACTTTTGACACACTTTCTCCTTCATAATCTTCAGCAGCATCATCTTTTTCATCAAATTATTCTTCATCTTCACCTTCTTTATCTTCTTCTTAAACTTCTTGCTATTCATCTTTTTGTTAACATTACTCATATTCTTCTTATTAAACTATTATTCTTATTCATATTCTACTTCATCTTCTTCATCATATTCTTATTTTGGACAGAGATTCCTGTACTTGTAATCTGTCAAAGTATGAATTTTTCATCCTTCCGTTCTTGCTGTCACAAAAGATTTAAATTACAACAGTATTTGTCCGTGTTCAGTTTAGCCTGCAGCAGCAGGCATTTTCCAGGGGCACCACGAGGAGGAACGGACTCACCCCCATACACTGCTTAGTCTTCTTCTGCTTATAATTTAGAGCATATATTTTGCTCTTCATTTTGGTCTTATACTTCATGTTCTTCTGCTTTTTGATCTTCTGCTTATTGTTCTTAAGTCTCTTGTTCTGTATCTTGTAGTTTGTCTTAACCTTCTTAGTCCTGTTTGGTAATCTTTTATTTCTTCTTTGTGATCGTGTTTAGGCTGGTTGGCTTGATGCTCGTCGTCCTTGTGGTGGTCATCTTCTTCGGGTGGTCATCAGGGTCGTCGTCTTCATTGTTGGAGATCCAGAGTGATTTCCCAAAAAAACATTGAAAAAATCTTCAATTTGTAAATGTAGCACAAGGTACAAGAGCCAATGCAAGTAACGAGGACCAGCTGACTGTGCTGGAACCCGGAGGGGCAGCAGAAGGAAAAGAGCCAATGGCACAACCGAGGACCAGCTGACGTTACTGGGACACGGTTACTAAGCAGGAGGTACCTGTGCTCCAAAGCACTACCAAGGACCAGCAGACGTTGCTGGAACTCGGATACCGAGATGGAGGCACCTAGGCCAAAGGCACTGCGGAGAACCAGCTGACGGTACTGGAACCCGGACGGGTAGCAGAAGGTACAAGAGCCAATGCAAGTGACGAGGAACAGCTGACTGTGCTGGAACCCGGAGGGGCAGCAGAAGGAAAAGAGCCAATGGCACAACCGAGGACCAGCTGACGTTACTGGGACACGGTTACTAAGCAGGAGGTACCTGTGCTCCAAAGCACTACCAAGGACCAGCAGACGTTGCTGGAACTCGGATACCGAGATGGAGGCACCTAGGCCAAAGGCACTGCGGAGAATCAGCTGACGGTACTGGAACCCGGACGGGTAGCAGAAGGTACAAGAGCCAATGCAAGTGACGAGGACCAGCTGACTGTGCTGGAACCCGGAGGGGCAGCAGAAGGAAAAGAGCCAATGGCACAACCGAGGACCAGCTGACGTTACTGGGACACGGTTACTAAGCAGGAGGTACCTGTGCTCCAAAGCACTACCAAGGACCAGCAGACGTTGCTGGAACTCGGATACCGAGATGGAGGCACCTAGGCCAAAGGCACTGCGGAGAACCAGCTGACGGTACTGGAACCCGGACGGGTAGCAGAAGGTACCCATGGAAATTTAAGTTGACAGGCCGCGAGCCGGCCGCAGTTACCGAATCCCACAGTACTACAGTGGGTGATTGTCCTATTGTCACAACGGAAACAGCCTTTATTTGCATATCCCGCAGCACACATAGGAAGCACCTAAACTCCAGGCACCATAGAGTCGGCTAACCCGACCGCAACAAGACAGGACAACTTATTGGAGGCTAAGTGACGTTTACACTGACAGGAAACAGATGGCGTGCTGTAACCAGTCTGGGCAGGAGTGAGTACCCGTGCCAATTACACTTCCGAGCAACAACTGTCGGTGTTGGAGCCCAGGGATGAGAAGAGAACAGGGTGGAGGCAGCAGGACTTTTTGCCGTTCACACAGCAGGGGAACAGCTGACATTACTGAACCCCAATAACACAGGAGCAAGTGTTCACTGTGCTAACAGCACTTCCGAGCAACAACTGGTGGTGTTGTAGACCAGGCATGAGAAGACAACAGGGTGGAGGCAGCAGGACTGTTTGCCGTACACACAGCAGGGGAACAGCTGACATTACTGAACCCCAATAACACAGGAGCAAGTGTTCACTGTGCTAACAGCACTTCCGAGCAACAACTGGCGGTGTTGTAGCCCAGGCATGAGAAGACAACAGGGTGCAGGCAGCAGGACTGTTTGCCGTACACACAGCAGGGGAACAGCTGACATTACTGAACCCCAGTAACACAGGAGCAAGTGTTGACTGTGCTAACAGCACTTCCGAGCAACAACCGGCAGTGTTGTAGCCCAGGGATGAGAAGACAACAGGGTGGAGGCAGCAGGACTTTTTGCCGTTCACACAGCAGGGGAACAGCTGACATTACTGAACCCCAGTAACACAGGAGCAAGTGTTCACTGTGCTAACAGCTCTTCCGAGCAACAACTGGCGGTGTTGTAGCCCAGGGATGAGAAGACAACAGGGTGGAGGCAGCAGGACTTTTTGCCGTTCACACAGCAGGGGAACAGCTGACATTACTGAACCCCAATAACACAGGAGCAAGTGTTCACTGTGCTAACAGCACTTCCGAGCAACAACTGGCGGTGTTGTAGCCCAGGCATGAGAAGACAACAGGGTGGAGGCAGCAGGACTGTTTGCCGTACACACAGCAGGGGAACAGCTGACATTACTGAACCCCAATAACACAGGAGCAAGTGTTCACTGTGCTAACAGCACTTCTGAGCAACAACTGGCGGTGTTGTAGCCCAGGCATGAGAAGACAACAGGGTGGAGGCAGCAGGACTGTTTGCCGTACACACAGCAGGGGAACAGCTGACATTACTGAACCCCAATAACACAGGAGAAAGTGTTCACTGTGCTAACAGCACTTCCGAGCAACAACTGGCGGTGTTGTAGCCCAGGGATGAGAAGACAACAGGGTGGAGGCAGCAGGACTGTTTGCCGTACACACAGCAGGGGAACAGCTGACATTACTGAACCCCAATAACACAGGAGCAAGTGTTCACTGTGCTAACAGCACTTCCGAGCAACAACTGGCGGTGTTGTAGCCCAGGCATGAGAAGACAACAGGGTGGAGGCAGCAGGACTGTTTGCCGTACACACAGCAGGGGAACAGCTGACATTACTGAACCCCAATAACACAGGAGCAAGTGTTCACTGTGCTAACAGCACTTCCGAGTAAGAACTGGCGGTGTTGTAGCCCAGGGTCAAGGAGGATGTTTAAATACTATATCAAGTATTTTCCTTGTTACGTGTCAATTAAAAATGTCTATACTCCAAACAAGAGAAATATAACCTTTACTACCATAAGATGATGATTTTACTTAAAAAAATATATGTAAATTAATAATTTACAAACATAAACGCATACATTAACATGTTGAAAAGCAATGCAAACCACAATTAAATAGGTTAAATAATCTGCTATACGGTTTAAAATAAAAGCATACAAGTACATATCAGAATCCATTAATGATGGCTAAGTAACAGTATGTACACCATTTTTATTGTGTAGACAATGAATGGCTGACTTAAAAACATAATCAGCATTACAAGTTATCTTTGACATTCATAAAACTTTACATTTGGTGAATAATATCACTAAAAATTTTTTAAAAATATCTAAAATTTCCATCATGTAATACTGATAATATGTGCCAATCATTTATATTAACAAACAAAAAATTTAAAAAGTGCATAGTGCAGAGTGAAAACAGATATTTATGCCTGACTGTGGACTTGCAAGCATGACAACGGATAGATAAGGTATATATAGATGAGACTGCATAGCCACAGATGGTGAATGGCGATGTAATACTGTACCTCAATAAAGTGTGCGTTACTACTACATCCTTTTTTTTATATAGCTTTATAAAAGGTTACGTGCATGTATGGTTGCGCCTTTGTTTGGATGCACAGACTGGCTTCCTGCTGTGACGCGTTGGGTATTGGAGCGTCTGTACGTCTTATGACGCAGACTAACATTCACGGTGCGCATCGTTCATCATCGCAAGCGTACCGACAACACAAAGGCGTTGTCATGACTGCTTTACTCAGTAAACATGCACCTATGATGAAACATACACGCATGTGCCCTATTACATAACAAGGTACAAGAAAAACGAGTGTGAGGTGTGACACAGCTGTTTTGTTAAGGTACAGTATTATATCGACATTGTACAGGTGTCGCTATTCAGTCTGATAAATAGATATCATTCACCTATTCTATCAGTTGTCGTTCTTTCAGCACCACTTAAAGGTATATATTTTGCTATTGTGACTATGCACTATTGACTTTACCAAGGTAATGCATGATTTTTGTTAGCGATTACATGTTTACATGAAGGACCTTTATGATATGGGCTGTTAACTTTCTAATTAAATATGTATTTTTTAAAATGACACAAATATAAGTAATGTTGAAGAGGACTATACCTACATGCATTGTTTGCACAATATTACAGGTGTACATCACGTCCCTTAATCAACATTGGATTATTATATTTACTTGTATGCTTTTATTTAAAAGGCAAGAACACTGAAGTATAACCTTTGCACTGCAGCAGTTGTCAAAGTTCAACCCACATTATGCACTTCCAACATTGCAGCATTTGAGTCATGATGTGAGTTGGATTTGTCTAAGCTATGGAGTGACAAGGTTGACCATCAGTATCCTATAGCATAAGTAGGCTTTTGTGTTTGCATTTGTTTTCGACATGTGCATATCAGTAATAATATGTCACAATTATTTTGTTACAGATTTGTGACAAAGACTAATCATTTTATGGTTTTAAAGTTGACGTTTCAAATGTTTACAGCTTAGAAATCAGGGTGTAGCCTCATAT
The DNA here is from genome assembly GCA_033576555.1 of Oophaga sylvatica. Taxonomy (NCBI): domain Eukaryota; kingdom Metazoa; phylum Chordata; class Amphibia; order Anura; family Dendrobatidae; genus Oophaga; species Oophaga sylvatica. The sequence continues at coordinate 13,628 of JARQOD010008231.1, read as the reverse complement.
CTATGTGTAGCACTAGACACTTTGACATGTCATGTTTTTTTCACCATGATTAGGTAGCTAGCAGTAATTTTTGCCGGACACACTGCAGGGGAACAGCAGGCGTTACTGAACCCCACAAACACATCAGCGATTGTTTTCATCTGTGCATCTAACACTTCTGAGTAGCAACTGGCGGTGTTGAAGCCCAGGGTCAAGGATGGTGTAGGCAGAGGCCTAGTATGAGATGTTTGAAGTTGAAGTTGTAGTTAGCAGCAGTAATTTTTGCCAGACACACAGCAGGGGAACAGCAGGCGTTCCTGAACCCCACAAACACATCAGCGATTGTTTTCATCTGTGCATCTAACACTTCTGAGCAGCAACTGGCAGTGTTGAAGCCCAGGGTCAAGGAGGGTGTAGGCATAAAATATTGAGTTATTGCCTTGTTACGTGGCCATTGCAAATGTATGTACTTCAAACAAGAATAAATGAAGTTTTACTAGGACAATAAAATGATGAATTTCAATTCCAAGAATAGAAAAATATTTATACTTGAGAGTCCTCTGTGGTTGATACCGTTTAATAGGCTAACTGAAAATTTGTTAACAAATTCCAAGCTTTAGAGACTACTCAGGTCTCTTCATCAGGCTAAGACTAAAACAAAAAATGAAGAATCACATATTTCTACACACAACAGGACACAGGAATAGGTAAGACAAGTGAGGGAGGGACAAGTGAGGGGAGACTGGCCAAAAAATGAGAACAAGGATGAATTATCAGCGCCACACAATAAGAGAAAAAATAATGGATTTACCTGTGGCAAAACACTTTTGTATGCCCGGTCATAGCATGATGGATATGGAATTACTGGTATTAAAATATAACTTCAAATATGAGAAAGATACAAAGGTTTCAGAATATAGCTCATCATGACCTTTGACACTGTTAGTGATGGAATGAATAGATCACACGGATTTATGTCATTCTATATCAATTAAGGAATCTGCGTCTCTGCCCTTCCAGGGGCATGAAAACACAAAAACCAGACCCCAATCAGAGGGCAATAAAACTTTCTATCCTTATCTCTTTGTTTGAAGATGCAATTTGCATATTAAAATTTCCCAGAGGAGCATTGCACGGCGAATAAGCCTCCTTACCTCGACACGCCAGAGCTGGTATGTCACTCTCCACAAGGAGAAACCTTACCCTCCAGACCCCAGTCCAGAGCCTCTCATCTAGCCAAATCAGATCTCTCCTACTTTGCACTGACGAGGACCAACAGTTCGAAACACCGTGTCTGCAAATGGAGATTTGATTTGGCTTTTATCCTAAGTCATATTACAAGACTCGTTAAAGGGTTGATTGTGACTTGTAGGATCGCTACTTCCAATAGGTGGCGCTATAGAGTACAAGTCCTCTTTGTTTGAAGAGGCAATTTGCATATTAAAATTTCCCAGAGGAGCATTGCACGGCGAATAAGCCTCCTTACCTCGACACGCCAGAGCTGGTATGTCACTCTCCACAAGGAGAAACCTTACCCCCCAGACCCCAGTCCAGAGCCTCTCATCTAGCCAAATCAATCTCTCCTACTTTGCACTGACGAGGACCAACAGTCCGAAACACCGTGTCTGCAAATGGAGATTCTGATTTGGCTTTTATTCTAAGTCATATTACAAGACTCGTTAAAGGATTGATTGTGACTTGTAGGATCGCTACTTCCAATAGGTGGCGCTATAGAGAACAAGTCCTCTTTGTTTGAAGAGGCAAATTTGCATATCCTTATCTAGGAACTGTTCCAATATTATGTTCATCCCTCTGTGATAATGACAGTTCTGCTACACGTCACTTACTTGTCTTACCTATTGCACTATTCCTGTGTCCTGTTGTGTTATGAAATATGTGATGCTCATTTTTTGTTTTAGTCTTTGCCTGATGAAGAGACGTGAGTAGCCTCGAAAGCTTGCAATTTGTTATCATTTTTCAGTTATCCATTAAAAGGTATCAACCACTGCGGACTCTCAAGTCTAAATATTTTTCTATCTACTGGCTAACACGGTACGAAGATACACATGTTTCCTAACTTCAAGAATAAAAATAAAGACACTGCAAATATAAAAGCATATATGCACATGCCAACAAGAAATGGAACAACACACCACCCAAAAAATTGGTTACAAAATATAGTGTTGTAAATTTAAGAATAAAAGTCCATTTTTGTATTTATGAATAATGCTTAAGGAACGCTATGTTAAACCATAACATAGTGAAGACAATGGATTTTGTAATAGTCACTCATCATCATCATCATTGCAATTTAGATGTGACAGTCACAGACATTTCAATTATTTAAGTTAATAAAATCGTTACTTTGTACAGCATGTATGACATGTCCAGCATGGACTCATCAATGTGATGACACAATAATGTACGATAAAAAATAACCATTTTAAAAAACATAATGCATTGTCACAATTTAAGTGTGTGCCTGCAAGTGTAGGTGAAACAAAGGCTACGGATAGCAAAGGTATATTCTATGTCTGTATCAGACAGTGGACAGCCTCTGATGGGTAATGGCGATGTTATACTGTACGTCAATAAAGTCTGCGGCTGCAATCATGCATTTTTTGCTTGTACAGTGTTGAAGAGGGTAAAAGCATGTCTGGTTGCGCAAGGCTTTATCCGTCAACACTACCTTCCTACTGTCACGCGTAGGGTAGGGTAGCGTGTGTCAATTAGATGACTCTATAAAATGTGACGTTACGCAGCGTTATTGCGCCCTAGGGACGCCAAAAATACGACAGCAGTAATCATTTACTGTCTAATACTCCACCTATGACCAACAAAAAAAGACCGTTCCCTCTTTAACAATCTACAAGACTAACAAGCATAATGGTTGACGCTGACTTTATTGAGGTACAGTATTACATCGACATTGTCCATGAGTAACTATGCACTGTGATACCTATATACCATTATTAATTTATATCTGTTGTGGTTGTTTCAACAGCACTTGCAGGTATAACTACCTATTGTCAGTATGCATGATGCACTTTCTAGATGTAATAATTTATTATTGCACATTATTACCAGGTTTAGATGCTGGCCATTTCATATATGGTGTGTGAAGTTACAGTTGGCATCAGTATGTGTATTTTATAATGTCTGTCATAAATAAAACTCGTGATGATGATGATGAGGATTTTATGATTCGTACATCCATTGACTGCATTATCTTACAGGTACAGATAAAGTTCCTTAAAAAGCATTAATTGATAAGTATGAAATGTACTTTTTATGCATTAATTTCAAAGAGTGAACACTATGTTTTAGTTTTTGTTACCATTTCTAATAGACATGTGCAGATATGCGCTGTGATGACAAATTATTATTTGTCCATATTTGTCATAAAAATGTATCATTCTAGGCCTGGAAAACTTCACAATTTCCTGTTTAAGCATAACAATCAGGGTGACGGCTCTTCCCTATTGGAGCATGTTCGACATGGGTTTTTTTTGTGCATGTGAAGGGAACAGGAGACTTCTTGCCGGACACACAGCAGGGGAACAGCTGGCGTTACTGAACCCCACTAACACTATAGCTTGTGTATTGGTCTGTGGACCGACACTTCTGAGCACAAGTGGCAGTGTTGTAGCCCAGGGAGTAGAGTTCAGGTGGTAGAAAGATGAACTTTAACAGGAGACTGGATAACGTTGCGAACCAGTTATTTAATCTGAAAACGGACAGACAAATTCTGGCGAGATCCATGCCTTGTTCATTTTCAGAAAAGTAAGCGGTCTACATTATCGGAGGATAGTCCATGCGACGGTCTGTTAGTACACCACCTCAGCACTAAAGACGCGCTCCGATAATACACTGGCAGCAGGGCAACCCAGCACCTCCAATGCATACTTGGCTAAGCTCTGGCCATGTATCCAGCTTAGAGACCCAAAACTTGAATGGGGAAGAGCCATCTGGGAGTACACTGAGAGGGAAAGACATGTAGTCTGTCACCATCTTACGGAAACGTTGCCTCCTGCTGACTGGAGCCGTCTCGGATGGTGTGACATTTGTGGCGCTGCCACAAAAACTTCCCCAAACATTTGGAACATTGGTCTTGCCTTGCAGAGGCGCTGCTTGTGCTCCCTCTTGTTGCAGAGCTGTCTCCACTGCCTCGACGCACAGAGCTGCTTTGTAAAGCAGTAGCAGCAGCAGTGCTCTCGGCTGGAATGGAGAAATTATGGATTGCACCAGTGTGTCTTGGTACTCCGCATTTTACGCTCCCGGTTCAACGGTGTGATGAGGCTTTGTAAGTTGTCCCGGGTAGCGAGGGTCTAGGAGGGTGTACACCCAATAATCAGACGTGGTGAGAATGTGGGCGATGCGGCGGTTGTTTCTCCAGGCACTGCAGCATGAAATCAACCATGTGCTGCAGACTCCCAACTGGCCAAGAAACGCTGTCCCCTGCAAGAGGCGTCATCTCTGCCTACTCTGCATCACCCCACCCTTGCTCTACATACTGACTAGAGCGTTGTGTACCTCCCTCTGGAGCGATGTCTTCCTCCTCCATTGACTCCTCCTCATCCTCCTCACAAAGTGAGCCCTGCCCAGCCCTTGTGAGGAACCACGTTGCGCTGACTGTCCAGAAGGTGATGGAATTTGTGACTCCTCATCCTCCACCTCTTCCAAAACCTCATCCCTTAATGCTTGCAGTGTTTTTGAAGCAGGCAGATAAGGGGGACAGTCAGGCTGATAGTGCATCATCTGCACTCGCCATCCGCGTTGACTCATCAAACGCACGCAAAACGTGGGTGTCCTCATGAGGCCATCAGTAGTGGTGAAGTTGAACGGCCAAATTGGAGTTGATTGCGCCTGATGAGCTGATACTCCATTATGGGCGTGCTCACACAACCGCTCCAACATAGAACGGGAATTCCAATGGTGGGTACGTCACATATATGCAGTTCAGGAAGGCGAAATCGGTTGCAGAGCTCAATGCGGATTGGCCAGTGGAACGTCGCAAGTGGCGCATTGGGGACCTTGTGAGCAGTGCATCAAGATCCGGATAGTCCTCAAAAACCTCGCACGACCAAGTTGGACTGTGCCAAACATGGTTGTGGTGGGGTTGCCAAGGCCCAAGCTGCCACCAGATTTCGGCCATTGTCCACATACCAGCCTGGGGGTTCGCTGGCAAAAACCACATTTCGCTTCCTGCTGATGGCATTCCAACCTCCTGCGCTGTGTGGCTCGATTCCCCAGGAAATTATTTTCAGGACGGGCCTTTACGTTTGGCCAGGCTTGCTCAATCGGTCGCAACAGGTAAGCGTTCCGGTCCAGTGGGGTAGACCGGCGGCTCTGCACGAGATTTGAGGAATGGAGTAGGAGGAGGAGTCAATGTGGACAGCTGGATTCCTGTAATCCTTGGAGTTTTGGGAGAAAAACGTACCCCCACTTCGCAAGACTTACCCGGTCCAAACATTAAAAAAACCCCAAGGGCGTGGGGAAAGGTACGCCCGGGCCATGGGTACGGTACGATCGGTTCAGGTGGTCCTGCTACGACGGGGTTTTGTAGCGCAGTTTAATTTTTCCCTAAACATGCTTTTGCAAACCAAGGGCTTGCCTGCGAAATAAAAGGGGGACATTGTATTGGGGGGTGCCAATGCCATTAAGTTTCGGGGAAATGTCAGTCTCCAAGCCTGAATTTAAGCTTTCAAGGAAGGATTTTGCAATGCGCTTCAGAGCCTGTGCTCGTGGATGGTTTTCGAGTATGGCCGTTTTTACCCTGCCTGTGCTACCGATGGTGTTTTGTGGCCTGGGAGTGTGAGGATGACGGGAACTTGCGTGTGGGGGAATAACAGGGTTTGGGGCAACAGTGACAGAGGTTCTTCCATGGGATCCTTGAGGAAGCCGAACCACTGTGTTGAGCTGGAGGTTAGGGGGCTCCAACCGAGTGAAAAATGTTGGTGCTGCTGTGGTTGGCCTACATTCCAGTGTGTTTTGTAAAATCAAACCAGGTTTGTCCGACTTGTTTCCACTTATTTGTGGTATTAGGTTATGACAATTTTACCTCTTTTTATTTTGATTACACAGTTGCATTTGCATAGCAAATTCCCCCTGCAAGTGGTCAAAAAAGGCCCCCGCAGTGCAAGTTGGGGGCCCGTTTTGGGTGTTTTAAGAGAACTGCTACGAACAGTGCCAAATGGAGGTACAGGCAACCGGTTGCAGCCTACCCTCCCTACTGTTTGGGACCTTGGGCAATCTCTTCCTCAGAGTCTCCCACCATTCCTGTTCCTCACGCCCATGTTGGGTCTTGGATCATCATTCCACTACCCTTTAACACCTGCGCTGTTGGGTGGTTGGCCAGCACCAGCTCAAAGAAACTGGACCTGGTTCATCTAAATGGTTCTGCGGTGTGGACCATCGGAACTGGTCACCCCCTTCAGATTCAGAGGAAAGCGTTCGCTCACTGCATACTCCCTCTCTTCACTTCCAGAATGTGCTTGGTGGGCCCTGTTTTGCAAGCCAAAATTCTGAGAACAGAAGCAGGAGGACTCAGCTGGCTCCTTTACAGAAGCTCTCTGATGCCTGGCAATTTGGCAGGCGGTGAAGAGACAGATGGGTTAACAGTGCTGTGGCCTGAGAGGAGGTGGAACAATTGAAGTCGATCATTGGCTGCCATCCAACCAACAACGGCTTCAATTTGTTCTTCCGCCAGGGGGGGGTACCCGACCTCCTACAAAAGTGCGAAAAGGAACGTCACGGGGAAAACGGTGGATGCGTGTACCTGGGTGGGCAGCAGCCACGAATCCCCACTTCCTCTCCCGCTGAAACCCACGGCCACGTGCCTTACTCCCTGCCTTCTACTTGGTAGATGAAAAGAAAGTCAAAAGTTATAAGGCTTAGTTTTGGTTTTCCTCAAGACTGCGTGAACACTGCAGAAAGTTCATATGTGAAAGGCCCCTTTGTGTACTTCTATAGTGTTTGAACCCCAAAGTATTGTATCGGTGGAAGCGCGTACACTAATAGATTAGATTTTTTCAAAATAAGGGCAGCAAAATAGAGAAAAATGTGAAGGATGAGGCAGTGACACCGTAAGACTACAACCAGCAGTGGTTGAAGAACTAACTGGAGCGTAATTCACCAAAAAATGAAAAGCCCACACACATGAACAGCAGACAATGTTCAGTGCTTGAAAGGCCCCTTTGTGATTCTATTGTTTGAACCAAGTTTTGTTACGGATGGGAAAACGCGTCAATAAAGATTAGATTTTTTTCAAATATAAGGAGCGCCCAATTAGGAAAAAGTGAAGGATGAGGCAGTGACACCCGCTCCCGGATACAACCAGCGTGGTTGAAGAACTAACTGGAGCGTAACGCACCAAAAAATGAAAAGCTCACAGATACGTGAACACTGCAGACAACTGTTCGTAGCTTGAAAGGCCCCTTTGTGTCTTCTTAGTGTTTGCAACCATGTATTGTAAGGATGGAAGCGGAACACTAATAGATTGATTTTTTCAAATATAATGGAGCAGCACAATTAGAGAAAAAAATTGAAGGATGAGGCAGGACACAGTCAGCAGACTACAACCCCCCCAGGGTTGAAAACTAATGGAGCGAATTGCACTCAAAAAATGAAAAGTTACAGACTACAGTAACACTGCGACAATGTTAAGAGCGTGAAAGGCCCCTTGTGACTTCTATAGTTTTCAACCAATTATTGTATACGGATGAACGGTCCCAAATAGATTGATTTTTTTAAATTAAGGAGCAGGCACCAATTAAAAAAAATTAAGGATGAGGCGTGGGGCACACGCTGCGACTACAACCAGCAGTGGTTGGAAGAACAACTGGAGCGTGATCTGCACAAAAAATCAAAAACTCAGACTGCAGTGAACACTGAAACAAAGTTCATACTGGAAAGGCCCTTTTGTCTTCTATAGTTTTGAACCAATTATGTATACGGATGGAAGCGGCACACATAATTAGTTTTTTTCAAATATAATGGAGCTGCACCAATCCACAAAATAAATAAAAAAAGAGTCTGTGAGTGCAGTGCAGTTGCCTACAACGCGGTGGATGCAAGCAAACTGCAGCTCACCTGCCCTCCACACACCTTGCACAGAGCTGTTAAAAACACTGCAAAAGAACTTTAACACAAACGGTTGGTAAACTAGCCTCCTAAAGCACAGTACCAAAATCGCAATGTTAACTGCCCTCAAAGTCAGCAGAAAGCGTTTGTCCCTAACGGTTTTCCCGAAAGTGACGAAAAAAAACGGGGGGCCTTTTAAGTGCTTTTTTTGACATCATTTAGACCCTCACGCCCTCCCCTTATTTTAAAAAGACCCGATTCAGGGTCCCACTTAAAAGATTCTTATTGGCTGACAAAAAATTCAATTCCCTCTCAAAGAATTAGGGGAAATTTCCCGGGTTTCCGGTAACGATTTTGGAAAAATGGGGGAAAACTAAGTGGGGGAAAATTCCGATCAGCGAATATCGGCGCCCCCCAATACTTGGGGGTATGGAATGCTAAAACCTACCCAGACCTTCTTTCCGGGGGGGGGGCTTGGGGGGTTCGCCCCCCGAAGTGAACCCCCTTTTAATTTCTGGAGGGGGGGGTCTGAGGTGGGGACCCCATACACTCATGCTGCAGCCCCTTTTTCTCGGGGAAAGGGGGCCCGGGGGTGGGGCCCCCAAATCGTGCTGCAACCCCTTCTTTTTGGGGGGTGGGGGGGCTCCAGATGCGTCCCCCATAGCCTCATTTGTTTGCACCCCCCTTTTTCTCTAGAAGGGGGCTCTGGAGTTCGGACTCCCCGATTCTGGGGGAGCCCTTCATTCTCTGGATGCGGGGCTTAGGCCAGACCCACAAATGGGTGCTGCAGCCCCTTCTTTTTAAAGATGGGGGGCCCCCGGGTGTAGACCCCCGGGGTCAGTGCTAGCCCCCTTATTCTTGGTGGGGGGGGGATCGGGGCCCCGACCTCACAAATCCTGCAGCCTCTTAAATTCTCTAGATGGGGGCCCCGGGGCCCCTTAATTTTTCTGGGGGTTTCCGGGCGGCCCCCCAACTCGGGGCTGCAGAATTCAATTTGGATGGGAGTTTTGGGGGCCCCCTTTCCCCACAGACTCAGTGCTGACCCCTTAAAATTTGGGGTTAGGGGTTTCCTGGGGTTTTAAACCCCCCCGGGACAGTGGGGGAACCCCTTCATTTTTGGAGGGGGGCTCTGGGGGGGGGGGCCCCCAAAAATTTTGTGTGCACCCCCTTCTTTTTCTGGGGGGGGGCCCCGGATGTCAACTCCCAGACTAGTTCGCAGCCCCTTTTTTCTGGAGGGGGGGGTCCAAGGCCAGACCCCCCGACTCAGACTGCAGCTGCTTCATTCTCGGGGAGGGGGGGGCCTTGGGAACGACTCAGTATTTGCCCTTCAGTTCTGGTGGAGGGCGGGGGGGGTGGCCCCACAGATCGTAATCCCCCCTTTCTTTAAAGGGGGGCGCTCCGGAGATGACCCCCACACCCCAGTATGCAGCTAATTCATTTCTGGAGGGGGGGCTCTGGGAACGGGATCAGTATGCAGCTCCTTTTTCCGGGGGTGGAGGGTCGGAGGTGGATCCCCCCCCCTATAATGCCCCCCTTCATTTTTGGGTGGGTCGTCCGAGGTGGGGACCCCACAGATCAGTACTGCCCCCTTCATTCTCGGAGGGGGGGCCCGGGGAGGTGAACCCCACTGAAAAGTACTGCACCCCTTCATTTTGGATGGGGGCTCCCGAGGGGGAAAACCCCGCGGGCCCAAATTTTTGCAGCCCCTTCATTTCGAGGGGGGGCTGAGAGGTGAGCCCCCCCAAAACCAGTCGAGCCCTTCATTTTTTGGATGGGGGTTCGGAGGTCCCCCCCCCACAGATTAGTACTGCCCCCCTTTTTTTTCCCCGGGGAGGGGGGGGCCCCCGGAGGACAGACCCCCAAACTCTATCCCCCCCTTCTTTCTCTTGTGGGGGGCTGCGGAGGTAAACCCCCAAACTCATACGCAGCCCCTTCACTTCTGGATGGGGTTTCCAGGGTTGGACCCCAAGACTCGTACTGCAGTCCCTTCATTCTCAAAGATGGTGGGCTGGGGAGGACCCCCCCAAATTTTTCTGTTCCTCTTCATTCTCTGGAGGGGGGGGGCTTCGGGGGGGGCCCCCCGCGGGACCATTACTGCCCCCCTTTTCATTCCCCCGTGGGGGGTGGGAGGACAACCCCCCAGATCATACTGTAGCCCCTTCATTCTGGGGAAATGGGGGGGTGGGGGAGGAAAACCCCCCAATCTCAGTAGCCCCCCCTTTTCTTCCCCCTTCGGGGGGGGCTGGGGGAGGACAGACCCACAGATCTTTCTTCCCCTTTTCTTTCTGGGGATGGGGGGGCTGTGGAGGACAGATCACATCCCAAAAACTCCCCCCCCCTTTTTCACCCTTGGGGGGGGGGGGTTTGGGGGAAAGACCCTACAGACTAGTACTGTGCCCTTCATTCTGGGAGGGGGGGAGCAGAGGTCCCCCCCAACAAACTCAGTATGAAAGCCTTTATTCTCGGGGGGGGGGCTGCGGGGGTAGATCCCAATAGATTTCCCCCCCCTTTCACCCGGTGGGGACCCCAGGGACCCCCCCCCACCCCCAACTGCAGTCTTTTCATTCTTGAGGGGGGGCCCTCGGGGGAAAGGCCCCACGACTCGTCTGCCCCCCCTTCATTCTCGGGGGGGGGTGGGGGAGACGGACCCCACAGACCAGTACTGCACCCCTTTTCCCCCTTTTGGGGGGGGGAACCCGGGGGGCCCCCCCACAAAATTCAGTATGCAGTCCCTTTTTCTCTGGATGGGGGGTCCGCAGGCGGCCCCAAAAGCGATATGACCCCCCTTTTTTTAAAACGTGCACAATTTTTGGGGTTTTTACACAAAAACGTTTCCCCCCCAAAATGGAGGTTTTATCTGGGGCCCCCCTCAAAAACCCCCCAGAACTCCCTGCGGGGGTAGGGATACCTGTTTTCAGTCCCAAAAAAAAAAAAAGGGAAAAAAATTCCGGGGATTATTTGCAGAGACTCATGATCTTCGGAAAAAAGGAAAAGAGTTCCGGGACATGTGACCGGAGGGGGGGGGGTTCCAAAAGGTCCCGTACCATTTTTTGGGGGATCTATATTTGTGTGACCTTAAATATAGCATTAGTTTCAAAAAAAAAAAAGCACAAAATTTATTAAAACACGAAGATTTCTGTGGAAGGTTTCCCCACGAGTGTGCACGTTTCCCAGGAAAAGGAGCTAAAAAACATGCGCAGACCCTTCGGTACGGGGACACTTTTAAAAAAAGGGGGAGCATGGCAATAGGGGTTGTGATGCCCAAACCCCCCAAGGCTGGCGTGGGCGCATACGGAGCTCCCGTTTAGGGAAAAATGGGGGGGAAGGACCCTTTTTTTCCAAAATGTGGCCCGGGTGGGAAAAAGGGGATGGGGGGGGGAAAAGTTGTGTGCTGGGGGCTCCGGTTTGGGTTTAAATGTGGGCGGTGGTAGGGGCATCCCGGTACCCCTCCTCCCGCTACTACCTGTTTTTTTTCTGGGCCCCCCAAAAATTTTCACTTTGCCCAGGGATAGTGTTGTGGGGGAGCGGATGTGGCCACCCCCCCCTCCCCGCTGCAGGGGACAAGGCCCGGGTGTCAGGGGCTGTGGCCGTGTCATGCGACCCGCTTTCCCCCGGAAAACCGGGGACAGGCGTCAGTCGAGCCCGCGGGCCCCGGGTATGCCAGGCGTCATGTGGGGGGGTTTGGACAGCGGGGCTGACGCAGTCCCGGGGAAATACCAAAAAAAGGGTGCTGGTTTGCTTTTTAAACCTTTGGGGTACATGTACCCTTTCCCTTTTAATACCCCATAATGGGTATAAAAAAGCTATACTGTTCCATCCCCTACCCCAGAAAATATGTATAAAAGAAACTGTCTCCATCACTACCCCCCTATATATGTCACACGCTAAAAGTCTCCATACATACCTCCAGTTAATTTAAAGTTTTATGCTTCCCCTTTACATACTCCATATTTTTAAACATGTTTAGCGTCTCCATACACTACTCCAGTATATAAAACCCAAACTGCAAAAATGTCTCCATACCACCCCCAGTATATTAACCCCTGTTTCTGTTCCATACATACCTCCAGTATTTGTATTCACATGCTATACGTCTCCTTACAACCTCCAGTTAATGTATACATGTTTACTTTTTCCCCCCCCCAATTACCCCCCGTAAATTTTTATACATGCTAGCGTCCAACACTCCCTCCTTATGTATACATGTATACTGTTCCTACATTTTCCCCAGTATATATGTATACCCCATGCTATACTTTTCCCCTTTAAAATACCTCCAGTATTGTATACCACGTTTTAAAAATGCTCCATACAAAAACCCCCCGTATATATGTATACAGGCTTTTCTGCCCCCTACTACCCCAGATATTTTTTAAAACACTGCTAATTTAAAAAAACCCCAAATTTATAAATTTATGCATACAACTAAAAAAATTTTTTATACACATCATATGTCCCTAATAAAAAAAGTATACATGCATCTGCCAAAAAACCTCCAGTTAAAAAGTAACACTGCTTTTGTTATACACTACCCCATTTATTACATGCTTTTGGGGTTCCCTAACTACCCCCAGTTATGTATAACTGCTAAAATGTTCCATAAAACTACCCCCCTATTTTTTTTATAACAGCTTCGCCCCCAAAACTACCTCCGTATATGTATACACAGTATACTTTTCCCCTTACACTCCTCCAGTAATGTTTACACACTGCTATACTTTTCCTTTACATACCCCCGTTAATTTTTCCCCCTGCAAAATTTCCTTTTAACTCCCCCCAGAATATGTATACCTGCTTTCTTTTCTCCATACCTCCCCCAAATTTTGAAACACTGCTTACTTTCCCATACATATCCGTATATATTTCACTGCTATTCTGTTCCATAACTCCCCGATATGTAAAACGCTATACTGTTCCTCCTACCTCCAGTATTTTTTTACACACGCTAACTGTTTCCCCCCTCCGTTTTATTTTAAAAACTGCAACGCCCATCCCTACCTCCATAATATGTTACACTGCTAGCTGTCTCCATCCCACCTCCAGTATATGTATAAAAATGTTTTAAAAATTTCCATCATCCCCCATTTTTTTATGAAAACACTGCTTTGTTCCAAAACTACCTCCGTATATGTATACACCTGCTTACTGCTCCATATTTTCCCCCCAAAAATATGTATACACTGCTAACGTCCCCTACATACCCCCCTTTAAAATTTTTAAAAGCAACTTTCATAAACCCAAAAGAAACTGTCTTTCCCCTACAAAACCTCCGTTTATGTAAACGATCTTTTTCCCCAAACACTATAGATTATTACACAGCATAGTCTCAAAACACTACCTCCAGTATATAGTACAAAATGTATACTGTTCCATTCACCCCCCCGTTATATTTTCATGAATATGTCCCCCTACAAAACCTCAGATATATGTAAACACTGTATACTTTTCCCCTACATACCCCCCGGTATATATTTACACCTTTGTCTAACATTCCGTTTTTGTTAAAAACCCCCATCTGTTTTTAAAAAACCCCCAGTATAGTAAAACTGCAATTTTCCCATACATAC
>JARQOD010008230.1:0-36352 GCA_033576555.1 Oophaga sylvatica | reverse complement strand
GCATGCTCTCAATCAACTTCTGGACCAAATCCTGACTGATAGCAGTCCATTCTTGCACAATCAATGCTTTCATTTTGTCAGAATTTTTAGGTTTTTGTTTGTCCACCCGTCTCTTGATGATTGACCACAAGTTCTCAATGGGATTAAGATCTGGGGAGTTTCCAGGCCATGGACCCAAAATCTCTATGTTTTGTTCCCTGAGCCATTTAGTTATCACCTTTGCTTTATGGCAAGGTACTCCATCATGCTGGAAAAGGCATTGTCGATCGCCAAACTGCTCTTGGAGGGTTGGGAGAAGTTGCTCTTGGAGGACACTCTGGTACCATTCTTTATTCATGGCTGTGTTTTTAGGCAAGACTGTGAGAGAGCCGATTCCCTTGGCTGAGAAGCAACCCCCACATGAATGGTTTCAGGATGCTTAACAGTTGGCATGAGACAAGACTGGTGGTAGCGCTCACCTTGTCTTCTCCGAATGAGGCGTTTTCCTGATGTCCCAAACAATCGAAAAGGGGATTCATCAGAGAAAATAACTTTACCCCAGTCCTCAGCAGTCCACTGCCTGTACCTTTTGCAGAATATCAGTCTGTCCATGATGTTTTTTCTGGAGAGAAGTGGCTTCTTTGCTGCCCTCCTTGAGACCAGGCCTTGCTCCAAGAGTCTCCGCCTCACAGTGCGTGCAGATGCACTCACACCTGCCTGCTGCCATTCCTGAGCAAGCTCTGCACTGCTGGTAGCCCGATCCCGCAGCTGAAACACTTTTAAGAGACGGTCCTGGCGCTTGCTGGTCTTTCTTGGGCGCCCTGAAGCCTTTTTGGCAACAATGGAACCTCTCTCCTTGAAGTTCTTGATGATGCAATAGATTGTTGACTGAGGTGCAATCTTTCTAGCTGCGATACTCTTCCCTGTTAGGCCATTTTTGTGCATTGCAATGATGACTGCACATGTTTCTTTAGAGATAACCATGGTTAACAGAAGAGAAACAATGATGCCAAGCACCAGCCTCCTTTTAAAGTGTCCAGTGGTGTCATTCTTACTTAATCATGACAGATTGATCTCCAGCCATGTCCTCATCAACACCCACACCTGTGTTAATGGAGCAATCACTGAAAAGAGGTTAGCTGGTCCTTTTAAGGCAGGGCTGCAATGATGTTGAAATGTGTTTTGGGGGATAAAGTTCATTTTCTAGCCAAATATTGACTTTGCAAGTAATTGCTGTTAAGCTGATCACTCTTTATAACATTCTGAAGTATATGCAAATTGCCATTAGAAAAAGTGAAGCAGTAGACTTTGTAAAAATTAATATTTGTGTCATTCTCAAAACTTTTGGCCACGACTGTACACCACCAAATGATAACAGTGAAGCAGCACCTCCAATACAGTGTCTTTTTTTGGGAGTTGTATTACCATGCACCTATTCACACCCACAAATGGGTATGCGATTCCTGACTTTGGCTATTTGGTGTGTTATCCTCCTCCTTCTCCTCATCCTCATCATCCACCACCACTAGATCAACATGGTGACTGTGGTCCATGATGCAGCAGCCAACTTATTGTGTAAAAGGGTTTTTTGATGACCTTTAAATAAAAATATTTTACACAGTATGTTGATGTGTACTCACCAGAGGAAAATGTTTGTCAGCCCATACACTTAGTGTATGGGCATTTCAAGTATAGGAGACCTGCTCCTTTAAACTGGGAAGACATTTTTCATAGACCATCCTCCACGTCTCTTCAGACACCACTACTTGAACACGAGTGAGAGCGTGTTCCATGATGCATCAGCCACTATATTGTTTTGCCAGGGTGTTTATGATGTTCGTAAGAAAAAATATTTCCACAGTAGGTTGATTTGTACCCCCCCATGGGAAAATGCTTGTCAGCCCATACACTTAAGCCCCCGTAACACTAAGCGAGATCGCTGAAGCGTCACCGATTTTGTGACGCAACAGCGACCTAGCCAGCGATCTCGCTTAGTGTGACACGGAGCGACGATCAGCCCCCCTTCTGGGTATCGCTGATAGTCATTGAATGTCCTGGACCATTTTTTTGTCGTTGGTGTCCCGCTGGCCAGTGCGCATCGCTGCGTGTGACAGCGGAAGACCAACGATCAGCAAGCTGAGAACCGGTATCCAATGTACATATTGGGTAATTAAGCACCGCGCGCCACCTAGTTACCCAATATGTACCCTGGTTACCGGCTCCCAGCTTCTGCTGTAGAGTGCTGAGAGCCGGTATCTAGGGTACATATCGGGTAACTACGTGCCGCACGGTGCTTAGTTACCCGATGTGTACATTGGATACCAGCGTGCTCGCTGGTCCTGATCACTGGTGAATCTGCCCATGTGACAGCTCACCAGCGATCAGCTAACGATGTCCCAGCGATCCCATCCACGTCGTATCATTGGTGGGATCGCTGGGACATTGAAGAGTGTGACGGGACCCTTAGTGTATGGGCATTTCAAGTATAGGAGACCTGCTCCTTTAAACTGGGAAGACATTTTTCGCAGGTTATCCTCCACGTCTCTTCAGACACCACCACTAAAACATGAGAGTGAACGTGTTCCGTGATGCAACAGCCACTATATTGTTTTGCCAAGGTGTTTAGGATGTCCGTAACAAAAAATATTTACACAGTAGGTTGATGTGTTCCCCATCAGAGGAAAATGTTTTTCAGCCCATACACTTAGTGTATGGGCATTTCAAGTATAGGAGACCCTCTCCTTTAAACTGGGAAGACATTTTTCGTAGGCCATCCTCCTCGTCTCTTCAGACATCACCACTAGAACACGAGAGTGAATGTGTTCCGTGATGCAATAGCCACTATATTGTTTTGCCAGGGTGTTTAGGATGTCCGTAAACAAAAAATATTTACACAGTAGGTTGATGTGCACCCCCCAGAGGAAAATGTTTGTCAGCCCATACACTTAGTGTATGGGGATTACAAGTATAGGAGACCCGCTCCTTTAAACTGGGAAGACCTTTTTCTGAGGCCATCCTCCACGTCTCTTCCTACATCACCACTAGATCACCAGGGGGACCGTGTTCCGTGATGCAACAGCTAAGTTAGTGTTTTCAAGGGTGTTTATAATGCTCTAACCAAAATGTTGACACAGTATGTTGATGTGTACCCCACAGGGGGAAATGTTTGTCAGCCTATACACTTAAGCCCCCTTCACACACAGCGATTTCGCTAGCGAGATCGCTGCTGAGTCACTAGTTTTGGCAGCTCAGGCAGTGATCATGTAGCGACACACAAGCGATCCTGACAAGTGTATATCGTTGTCGGGATCGCTGGTGTGTCGCTAGGTGTGACGGGGCCCTCACTGTGTGGGCATTACAAGTATAGGAGACCCATTCCTTTGAAATGGAAACAGATTTTTAGGAGAATTTCCTCCACATCTCTACCAAGTGGTATTTAGTTGTGGCCAAATTTGGGGAAGGCCTTGCATTTACTCATTTACTGCATAGGCAAACAGTATGGGAGACCCACTTCCTAATAATATGAAGTTTGCTGGTTGTTCATCTTCAACACTGCAATGCTACAATGAAGAGTCTTCAGCCTCACCACTGCAATTCACCAATGAAGGTTCTTCAGTCTCAACATGGCAATTCTCCACTGCTGTTAGTTCAGACTCAATACTGAAATGCTTCACTGCTGGGTGTTCTTCCTCAATACTGCAATGCTACAATGCAGGTTCTTCGGGCTCAAGGTTGCAATGCTCCACTGCTGGGTGTTCTTCCTTAACACTGCAATGCTATAATAAAGGTTCTTCTGTTATGTTTCGGTAGCTGAGGAGAAACTGCAAAAATAGCCAAAGTGGCAATACACCAGAGAGGCTGGAAACTACTGGGTTGCAGAACCCTAAACTAACCGCAACACTAGAAGTAGCCGTGGAGCGCACCTACGGTGATCCTAGATGCCTCGTCACAGCCAGAGAGATAGCTACACCTAAAGGCAGAAAGATGAAAGCTAACTGCCACGTAGCAGAACCCCCAAAGAAATAAGAAGCCCCCAAACATGTAATGGCGGTTATGCAAGAAGAAAATACGAACACAGACAGAAAATAGAATGAGCAAATTCTGTCTAGATAGAAAAGTATAGGAAAGAATTCTGACTGCAATCCAAAAAACCCTGACAAAAATATCAACGCTTCTGATTAACAAAAAACCTGAGATCACACGATCTCTACCACCTAAATCAAATCTCTGGTGTAACACACAGCAATTCAGCAAATAAAAAGTGAGACACAGGAACAGAGCAAAAGTGCAAACACAAACTGAGCACAAATGCAGCGCCAGGCCCCAAAAGGGGACCAGGCAGAAGTCTACTGCAAGGCAGCAAACCAGCAAGGAAAATCCAACCAGAGGAAAAAAAACACAGCCAGTCACTTATTTAAATGGAAGCAGGAATGCAAGCTGAGCTCCAACCAAGACCTGGAAGAACAATTGATTACCGGCAAGGCTGATGGGAGTTCAGGTCACTTATATCAGACCATTTGGACCCAGCTGAAAGACATTCAGAAATTGGTTCATTACCCTCAGCAACTACCGGAGGGAGCCCCAGCTCCAAAGTCGCCTCCAACGTGTTCACAACACTGTACGTTATAAACTTGTGTGAAGCACTTGGGGGTTCAAATTGCTCACCACAGATCTAGATAAGTTCCTTTGGGGGTCTAGTTTCCTAAATGGGGTCACTTGTGGGGGGTTTCCATTGTTTAGGCACATCAGGGGCTCTCTAAATGCAACATGGCGTCCAATCTCAATGTTGTGAATATGTAGGAGGCGGCTTCTGAGCTTGGGCTTCCTCCGGTGATTGCTGAGGGTAATGAACTGATTAATGAATGGCCTTCAGCTGGCGCTGAATGGTAGGATATAAGTGGCCTGAGTTCCCAGCAGCCTTGCCGGTTATCAATTGTTCCTTCTGGTCTTGCTTGAAGCACTGCTAGTTTCCTGCTCTCCTTCAGATAAGTGTTTGCTGTTTTTTTTCTCTGTTTGATTTTCATTGCTGGTTTGCTGCTTGCAGTGGACTGCAGCCTGTCCCCTTTTGGGGGTCTGGCGCTGCAATTGTGCTCCGTTTTTGTCTGCACTTTTGCTTTGCTCCTTTGTTACTTTTTATTTGCTGAATAGCGTTTTGTTACACCAGAAATCTGATTTAGGTGGATGAGATCGTGTGATCTCAGGTTTTTTGGCAATCAGAAGTGTTGATATTTTTGTTAGGGTTTTTGTTGGATTGCAGTCAGAATTCTTTCCTGTACTTTTCTGTCTAGACAGATTGGACCCCAGCGTTTGCTCAATCTATTTTCTGTCTGTGTCCGTGCTTTCTTCTTGTCTAACCGCCATTACATGTTTGGGGGCTTCCTATTGTCTTTGGGATCTGCTCCGAGGCAGATAGCTTACATCTTTCAGCCTTTAGGTGTAGTTATCTCTCAGGCTGTGATGAGGCGTCTAGGATCAACGTAGGAACGCTCCACGGCTACTTCTAGTTGTGTGGTTAGTTCAGGTTACTGCAATCCAATAGGTTCCAGTCTCTCTGGTGTATTACCGCTTTTGCTATTTCTCCTCAGTTACCGAAACATAACACTCAATTCCAGCCCATTTTGGTTGGAAAAAGTCAAATGGTGCTCCTTCCATTCCGAGCTCTGCCGTGCGCCCAAACAGTGGTTCCCCCCACATATGGGGTATTAGCGTACTCAGGACAAATTGGACAACAACTTTTGTGGTCCAATTTCTCCTGTTACCCTTGGGAAAATAAAAAATTGGTGAATAAAATATTATCTTTGTGGGAAAAAAATAGGATTTTTTATTTTCATGCCCGGGCATTATAAACTTGTGTGAAGAACTTAGGGTTTAAAGTGCTTACCACAGATCTAGATAAGTTCCTTAGGGGGTCTATTTTCCAAAATGGGGTCATTTGTGAGGGGTTTGCACTGTTTAGGCACATCTGGGGCACTGCAAACGGAACATGACCCCATCAACGTCTGCATTCCAAAACGTTATTACTTCCTTTCCAAGCCCTGCCGTGCGCCCAAACAGTTTCCCCCTCCCCACATATGGGGTATCAGTGTACTCAGGACAAATTGGACAACAACTTTTGGGGTCCAATTTCCTTGGGAAAAATCAAAAATTTGGGACTAAAAAATATTTTTTTGTGGATAATTGTTTTTTTTTTTCACACCCAGGCATTATAAACTTTTGTGAAACACTTGTGGGTTCAAAGTGCTCACAACAGATCTAGATAAGTTCCATAGTGTCACGCGGTCTTATGATATGTGTACGATGTCAGTAAACTATTCTTAAAAGAACAACACTCTATACAACATATAGATTAGCAACATCAGCATGTAAATATAGAATAGATTTACCTGACACGATATCCGTTGAACTCAGGGTTAATCTTGAGGACTTGATACACTGTCACAGGAAAGAGGAGGACCGGGGTCTAACCTGACCCTAAACTGGGGTCCTAACTAATCCCTCACCTTGGAGGTACTGATAATGGTTCAGAGGTCCAAGTCTCCAGCCTAACCCTGTCTCCTATCAGTCCCTGAACCCTGTAATCAGTCCTAAGAAGGATTCTGATTACCACCAAAGGGATATGGGCTGATCTCTGCTAAATACACAGATTAGACATATAAGACAGACTGGAGAAAACACAGACTTGCATACACACTCAAACACAGAAGGAACATAAATGATCTGGGATATTAAACTCTAAAGGGTATGCCACACTAAACAATATCGCTAACGGGATCGCTAAAAAACGTCACTATTTAGCGATCCCGTTAGCGATATTGTTCAGTGCGGCAGCTTCCAGCGACGAGCTTCCTGCTGTGATCTCGCTCGTCGCTGGAATCGCTCCGGACCCTATTTCATCGCTGGCGCTCCCGCTGGGTAAGTATCTAATCGCTGTGTGGCACCTTTTCTTAGCGATTTAGCGGTACTTTTGTACCGCTAAAGTCGTTAAGAAGATCGCTAACGGCGATAGCGTCGTTAACTATATCGCTAAATGCGGTAGCATTTAGCGATATAGAAACAATCCCGCTAGCGATCTCATTAGTATGCAACGCTAACGAGATCGCTAGCGGGATTGTTTAGTGTGGCAGTACCATAAGCAAGGTGAGCTTAAAACAACTAAGGAGCTCTTTAACTTAAGTCTATACAGATACAATCCTATCTGTGGTCTGCATGAAGAATTTCACTGGCAACTCCCAACACAGACAACCAGAGATTTAAAGGAAACCAATCAACAAATAATTAATTGCAGCCGGGAGAAAACTGCACCCAGTCCCAGAACTGAGCACAGACAGAATTAACTCCCTAACTGCCAAACACAAAGAAACAGCAACTCAGCTGTGAGAAGTCAGAATGTGCAACCGCGACGATCTTCGTGGCGATGCACACATGACAGTACCCCCCCTTCTACGAGGGGCCTCCGGACCCTCAGGGCCAGGTTTGCCCGGGTGAGTTCTGTGGAAGGTCCGCACCAAACGATCTGCGTTAATGTCAGACGCAGGAACCCACGTCCTCTCCTCTGGACCATACCCCTTCCAATGCACCAAGTACTGAAGGGACCGGCGATTCAGACGTGAGTCAATGATCTTTGACACTTGAAACTCCAAGTTACCATTGACCACCACTGGAGGAGGAGGTAGAGGTGATGGTATGACTGGTGCCACGTACCTCTTAAGTAATGACTTGTGGAACACATTATGAATTTTAAACGTAGGAGGGACGTCCAGACGAAATGCCACAGGATTAATTATGGAACTGATCCTGTACGGCCCGATGAATCTGGGGCCCAGCTTCCAGGAGGGAACTTTAAGTTTTATATTCCTGGTAGACAACCATACCAGATCGTTCACATTAAGATCTGGACCAGAAACTCTCCTCCTATCAGCCATACGTTTATAACGGTTCCCCATAGCACTCAGATTATTCAATACACCTCTCCACACTGAAGCAAGTGACGACAAGAAATGCTCCTCCTCAGGAACCCCAGAAGGGCCCCCCCCATTGAATGTACAAAACTGGGGATGAAAACCATATGCCCCAAAAAACGGGGACTTACCAGTGGACTCGCTCCGCCTGTTGTTAAGAGCGAACTCTGCCAGAGGCAAGAAAGAAGACCAGTCCTCCTGGTTCTCTGAGACAAAAACACCGAAGATAAGTCTCTAGGCTTTGATTCAGACGCTCTGTCTGACCATTGGTCTGCGGATGAAAAGCCGAGGAAAATGACAATTGCATCCCCCGACGTAAACAAAATGCCCTCCAAAACTTGGACACAAACTGAGACCCCCTATCTGACACCACATCAGAAGGCAACCCATGAAGTCTCACAATCTCCCCAATGAACACCTGCGCCAGAGTTTTAGCATTAGGGAGGGCAGGAAGAGCAATGAAATGTGCCATCTTACTGAACCTGTCAACAACCACCAGTATGACAGTCTTCCCTGACGACTGAGGAAGGTCCGTGATGAAGTCCATAGACAAATGAGTCCATGGACGCTCCGGAAGTTTCAAGGGTAAGAGGGTCCCAGACGGACGGGTATGAGGGGTCTTAGAGCGAGCACAAACCCCACAGGACGCGACAAAAGTTAAAACATCTTTATTAACGTTAGGCCACCAAAACCGGCGAGAAAGGAGATCTAAAGTAGCCTTACTCCCTGGATGTCCTGCTAAAGCAGAATTATGATGTGCCTAAATAACCTTTTGTCTCAACTGATTTGGGACAAACAGTCTCCCTGGAGGTCCTGCAGGGGCGTCCCCCTGAGCCTCTAACACCTCCTCCTCAAGCTCAGAACATACAGCCGACACTACCACCCCCTCCTGAAGGATGGGAATCGGGTCATCCATTTTCCCGGCCCCTGGGAAACTGCGAGACAAGGCATCCGCCTTAACATTCTTAGATCCAGGGCGATAAGTGACAACAAAATTAAACCTGGTAAAAAACAACGACCATCGAGCTTGTCTGGAATTCAGACGCTTAGCAGATTCCAAATACAGCAGGTTCTTGTGATCAGTAATGACGGTGACCGGGTGGACTGCCCCCTCCAAAAAGTGACGCCATTCTTCAAAAGCCAACTTAATGGCCAAAAGTTCCCTATTGCCGATATCATAATTCCTTTCGGCGGACGACAATTTTTTAGAAAAGAAAGCGCACGGATGCCATTTACCAGGGGACGGACCCTGGGACAATATTGCACCCACCCCTACGTCAGACGTGTCCACCTCCACAACGAACGGCTGTGATGCATCTGGTTGGATGAGAACGGGTGCCGAAGCAAAACATTTTTTCAAAGAGGAAAAAGCTTGGCAAGCTTTGTCCGACCATTTAGAAAAATCCGTCCCTTTTCTTGTCATGTCAGTGAGAGGTTTGACAACAGATGAGAAATTACAAATAAATTTCCGGTAGTAGTTAGCAAACCCCAGAAAACGCTGCAGAGCCTTAAGATCCTCTGGCTGATCCCATTCAAGCACTGCTCTCACCTTTTCAGGGTCCATACGGAAACCGGAGGCTGACACCAAGAAACCCAAAAACTGAAGTTCCTGTACGGCGAATACACACTTTTCCAGTTTGGCGTATAGTTTATTGTCTCGCAAGATCTGCAACACCTGTCTCACATGCTCCTGGTGAGACACAAGATCTGGTGAGTAAATTAAAATGTCATCCAAATATACGACCACAAACAGCCCCACCAGATGACGAAAAATGTCATTAACAAAATGTTGGAATACTGCTGGTGCAGTAGTCAGACCAAAAGGCATGACAAGGTTCTCATAATGTCCCTCCGGCGTGTTAAACGCCGTTTTCCACTCATCCCCCTCTTTTATCCTAATCAGATTATACGCCCCCCTGAGATCCAATTTAGAGAACCATTTGGCGCCAACAATTTGATTGAAGAGATCAGGAATCAGAGGGAGTGGATACGGATCTCGAACAGTAATCCGATTAAGTTTGCGGAAATCCAAGCAAGGGCGTAGGCCTCCATCTTTTTTCTTCACAAAGAAGAACCCCGCGGCCACTGGGGAAGATGAAGGTCTAATATGCCCTTTGGCCAGACTTTCCGAAATAGAATCTTTCATAGCCTGCCTCTCAGGACCAGAAAGGTTATATAACCTAGCTTTAGGTAACTTAGCATCAGGAAGTAAATTAATAGAGCAGTCATACACGCGATGAGGAGGCAACTCCTGACACCCCTCCTCAGAGAACACATCCCCAAAGTCCTCCAAAAAAGGAGGCAAAGTACTAGGCACGACCGCACTGATGACTGTGTTCATGCAGTTACTTTTGCAAAACTCCCCCCATTGGCTTATATCTCTGAACTGCCAATTAATCACAGGGTTATGTTTAACCAACCAAGGAAGTCCCAACACAATAGGAGTAGGTAGACCCTCCAACACATAACAAGATAATAGTTCCCTAAGTATTGCCCCTACCCGAAGGTCAATGTTATGAACCTCATGAACAAAGCTACCTTGGCCGAGAGGCCTGGCGTCAATGGAGAATATAGGGATCGGTTTGACCA
Organism: Oophaga sylvatica; assembly: GCA_033576555.1. Lineage (NCBI taxonomy): Eukaryota > Metazoa > Chordata > Amphibia > Anura > Dendrobatidae > Oophaga > Oophaga sylvatica. The sequence goes on along the minus strand of JARQOD010008230.1, from coordinate 25,826 downwards.
ATACACTCAGATGCATACCTTGAGCCTGAGCAAACTGAGCGTCAACCAGATTAGCCCCGGACCCACTATCAAGAAGAACAGAAAATCTCTCCACTCTCGTACCAACCACCACCTCCACTGGTACAAGGAACTGAGAAGAACTAGCGGACGAAATACATACTCCCAGGTTGTCGTCCACCACACAACCTGGGATTAACAGTTTTCCGGCAACTTTTTGCTCAACAAGGCACGGGATGGACATCCCCCAACAAAATGTCCCTCTTTCCCGCAGAAGAAACACCTTCTAGTCCTGCGGCGTACCGCCAATCCCCTCCTACGAAATGATGTCCCTCCCAACTGCATAGGCTCCTCCGAACAGACAAGGGGAACCTCAACATAAGGGACTTTAGTAGTAGGTGGAGTAACAACAGGGGGCGGAGTTACCTCGCACCTCTCCCGGAGCCGTCTATCAGTACGGATAGCTAGGGCCATAGCAGCCTCCAGTGATGGAGGAGAATCATACTGAGCCAAAACGTCCTTTAATTTGTCAGAAAGCCCATGACAAAACTGGCTCCTAAGAGCTGGGTCATTCCACTGAGTATCTGTGGCCCATCTACGGAACTCAGAAGCAAATTCCTCTGACGGACGATCTCCCTGCTGTATCTTACGTAATTTTGTCTCAGCAAGAGAGACCCGATCTGGGTCATCATATACCAAACCCAGGGCAGTAAAAAATCGATCTACTGACTGTAGAGCCGGGGATCCCGGAGGAAGGGAGAAGGCCCAGGATTGAGGGTCCCCTTGTAGGAGCGAGATAACAATTCCCACTCTCTGCTCTTCACTCCCTGATGATCGAGGCCGAAGCCGAAAATACAATTTACATGCTTCCCTGAAGGTAAAAAATTTGTCTCGCCCACCAGTGAACCTGTCCGGGAGAGCTACTTTAGGTTCAAATCTGGTTTGCTCCGAGGGAGACAAAACTTTGGACTTAATGTCCGTCAGCTCCATGGATAATCCCTGCAACTGCAGAGCCAGCTGGGCTACTGGATCCATGGCAACTGGGAATAATTTTATGGGCCAGTGAAAATGTCACGCGGTCTTATGATATGTGTACGATGTCAGTAAACTATTCTTAAAAGAACAACACTCTATACAACATATAGATTAGCAACATCAGCATGTAAATATAGAATAGATTTACCTGACACGATATCCGTTGAACTCAGGGTTAATCTTGAGGACTTGATACACTGTCACAGGAAAGAGGAGGACCGGGGTCTAACCTGACCCTAAACTGGGTCCTAACTAATCCCTCACCTTGGAGGTACTGATAATGGTTCAGAGGTCCAAGTCTCCAGCCTAACCCTGTCTCCTATCAGTCATTGAACACTGTAATCAGTCCTAAGAAGGATTCTGATTACCACCAAAGGGATATGGGCTGATCTCTGCTAAATACACAGATTAGACATATAAGACAGACTGGAGAAAACACAGACTTGCATACACACTCAAACACAGAAGGAACATAAATGATCTGGGATATTAAACTCTAAGCAAGGTGAGCTTAAAACAACTAAGGAGCTCTTTAACTTAAGTCTATACAGATACAATCCTATCTGTGGTCTGCATGAAGAATTCACTGGCAACTCCCAACACAGACAACCAGAGATTTAAAGGAAACCAATCAACAAATAATTAATTGCAGCCGGGAGAAAACTGCACCCAGTCCCAGAACTGAGCACAGACAGAATTAACTCCCTAACTGCCAAACACAAAGAAACAGCAACTCAGCTGTGAGAAGTCAGAATGTGCAACCGCGACGATCTTCGTGGCGATGCACACATGACACATAGGGGGTCTAGTTTCCAAAATGGGGTCACTTGTGGGGGGTTTCCACTGTTTAGGTGCATCAGGGGCTCTCCAAACGCGACATGGCGTCCAATCTCAATTCCAGCCAATTTTGGTTTGAAAAAGTCAAACGGCGATCCTTCCCTTATGAGCTCTGCCGTGTGCCCAAACAGTGGTTTTCCCCTATATATGGGGTATTGGTGTACTCAGGAGAAATAGCACAACAACTGTATCTGTCCATTTTCTCCTTTTACCCTTGTGAAAATAAAAAAAAGTTTGTAAAAGATCATTTTTGTGACTAAAAAGTTAAATGTTCATTTTTTCCTTCGACGTTGCTTCAGCTCCTGTGAAGCACCTGAAGGGTGAATAAACTTCTTGACTGTGGTTTTGAGTACCTTGAGGGGTAAAATTTGGTTCCAAAATTGTGCTGATGTAAAGTAGACTAGTGTGAAATGTTAATTATTTTCTATTTTGTGTGACATATTTCTCTGTTTTAAGGGAATAAAAATTCAAAGTTTGAAAATTGCAAAATTTTCAAAATTTTCACCATATTTGCATTTTTTCAATAATAAATGCAAGTTATATCGAAGAAATTTTACCACTAAAGTGATGTACAATATGTCACGAGAAAACATTCTCAGAATCGCTAAGATCTGTTGAAGCGCTCCAGAGTTATAACCTCATAAAGAGACATTGGTCAGAATTGTAAAAATTGGCCCGGTTATTAATGGGTTAATGGGAAGTTTGGTTTAATGTGGCCATCCAGTACATGGCTTCAAAGGGTTATTGGGGTGCGTGTTAAGTTGGGGCAGGGCAGGCCTTGCATTCAATGCTTGGGCAAACAGTATGGCAGTACAAAATAAAGCTTAATGTGAAATTTGGTTTCATGTGGCCATCCACTACGTGGCTTCAAAGTGTTATTGGGGTGCGTGTAACTTTGGGACACGGCAGGCCTAGCATTCAATTCATAGGCAAAAAGTGTGGGAGTACCAAATGAATACTTGCAACTTTGGTTGCATGTGGTCATTCATGACATCTGTTCAAAGGGTTGTGGGGGTACATTCAAATTTTGGGCAGCCCTGCCACTTGCTGCATATGCGATAACAGTATAAGGGACCCACTGTTTAATAATGGGAACAACAAAGCATAGCCGGCTGATGACTCTCTAAGATAAATGGTGGCCCACTGCTGGCACTGTAAAAATAGATTTTGTGACTTTCAGAGTCCCTCTTTCATAAATGAAACAGGATGTGTCTGATGATGTGTCACAAACCTCATGGCCAAATAAGTTTGTAAAATGTTAAAATGACATTTCACAGTTAATGCATTTGTCTTGGGTGAAAGCAATGGTAAAGTTGAAAAATGCATCAAAAACGCTACTTGTGAACTTAGCCCAAGTGGTGGAGGTACATTTTTGTTTTGGGTTATTTTGGGTTATTTATTTTGCCTTACATACAAATCATCACCCTGGAAAGGATGTTCCTTAACATATTTCCCAGGAAAATCCATTTTGTCTGTTTTATTGTGCGTCTTAAAAGTGGCGTAAGACTCTGACAACATTGTTCACAGCTGTGACCTGGGTGTCAGAAATGCTTCCAGGGGTATTCCTCATGATGTTCCAATGTCATATGAGCACTATTTACATAAATTTCAGACGTTTTTACACCCTAAAAGTGCCCCCGGGGGGGTCGCTGCACAAATGCTCGTATGACCATTGACGGGATAGTACGCCATCGCGATCAGCCGCGCTCATGGGGGAGAGTCCGATTTCGGCCGAGTGTCAGCTGATTTTCACAGCTGACACCTGGCAATAAGTACCAGTATCACGACCGCTCCCAAAGCTTTAACCCCCGGAACACTGCGATCAAACAAGATTGCAGCGTTCCGTTGGCATAGAGTAGCATAGCACAGGGAGGGGGCTCCCTCCGTTCTCCCCTCAGAACAACGCAATGTGATTGGATTGTTCTAAGGTTCTCCCTGCCTGCAGGCCCCCGGATCCAAGATGGCCACGGGGTCCTTCCGGGCTCTGCCTGGAGGTGGCTTGTCAGTGCCTGCAGAGAGCAGGCACCGCAAGCCCCCTTCACTACCTGTCAGATCGCTGATCTGTAGGGATGAGCGATATTGCCCAAAATCGTATCGGAATTCCGATTTCCGATATTGGAAAAATATCGGATATCGGCATTTCCGATTTACAATATCAGTGCAAGGCAATGGGAGAAAAAATCGGAATTACAAAATGACCACTACAATGCTATATAATGGATAAAATGGAGGGAAATACCTCAGGATAATGGGGAAGGAGTATGCAGAGGCAGAGGAGCAAAAAAAATCGCTAGAAAAATGCACAGAGTGAAAACTGTAGCAGGAAAACTGGTCGCCATCTTCTTAACAGCTGTATTTTTTCTTTGGGTTAGAATTAGTTGGGGCAAGGTTTATGGTTAGTAGGATAAGGGTTAGGGTTAGAGCGAGCGTTGTCGAAACACGGTTTGGAGCAGGAGGTACTCGTGCCCTTGGGCACTCCCGAGAACCAGCTGGCGATGCTGGAACTCGGTTTACCCTTTGGGGGAGGCACCTGTGTCCGCACTTCACTGCCACGAAACAGCCGGCGTGGCTGGATCCCGCCTCTTGTGCTTCTGCCTATAGGTGTTTGGCATCTGTCGTCCTTTTTTTCCACTTTGGTCTAACAAGGTACAGCTGGCGGTACTGTTGCCCAGAAACACAGCATGCTGTGAAAGTGGCAGTCACGGAAATGGGCACTAGCTGGCGGTACTAGAGCCCAGAAACACGGCATGCTGTGAAAGTGGCAGTCACGGAAATGGGCACTAGCTGGCGGTACTAGAGCCAATGGAAAACAGTATGAGGTGAAAGAGTCAGTCACAGAACCAGGTGCTACCAAGTAGAGGCCAGAGCATGGGCATAACAGATAACGCTGTGTGCAACAGAGTCACATGACAGAGCATGCATACTGCTACCAACCATGCATGTAACCTGTGTACTGTGGCCCAGGGCAGCAAAAGTCACCAGAAATCCAGGCCTTGTTCATTTTTAGGAATGTAAGCCGGTCCACATTTGCAGCAGATAGTCTGGTTCGTTGGTCTGTTAGTACATTGCCAGCTGCACTAAAGACGTGTTCAGAAATCAAACTGGCACCAGGACAAGCCAGGACCTCCAAGGCATACTGGCTAAGCTCGGGCCATGTATCCAACTTGGAGACCCAAAACTTGAAGGGGGTAGATCCATCTTGAAGCCCACTGACAGGGGTGAAGAGGTATTGTGCCACCATGTCACTGTAATTTTGCATCCTAGTGCGTTGCACTGTCTATGCTGATGGTGCCCGAACTGTTTGCGGGTTCAGAAACCGTTGGAACAGTTTGGGTATACTGAACCTGTCAGTAGCAGATGTGTTATGTTTCGGTAGCTGAGGAGTGCAGGCAAAAAAGGCAATACACCAGAGCAGTTGGAATCTATGAGATTGCAGTACCCTGACTAACCACAACAACTAGAGGCAGCCGTGGAGCGTTCCTACGTTGGTCCTAGACGCCTCGTCACAGCCTGAGAAACTAACTACACCTAAAGATAGATATAGGAAAGCTATCTGCCCCGGAGCAGAACCCCAAAGATAATAGAAAGCCCCCAAACATGTAATGGCGGTTAGACAAGAAGAAATACTGACACAGACAGAAAATAGTATGAGCAAACGTTGGGGCCCAAACTAACTAAATAGAAAAGGATAGGAAGGGTACTTACTGCAATCCCAGAAAACCCTGAAAAGCACCAACTCTACTAATTTCAAAAACACCTGAGATCACACGACCTCTACCACCTAAATTAGTTCTCTGGTGTAACAAAATCAAAACAGCAGCCACTGAAAAAACTGGAAAAAGCAAAAGTACAAACATCAGTGGCTGAACTAAACTGAGAGGGCAAAAGCCCCCGGAGGGGACCCTGAAGGCCCCCACAGAAGTGCAGGACAAAATGCAAAAATCAAGCACAAAAACAAAAAGAAGAAAATGTCTTATCTGTTAGCAGGAGATGCAGACACGACACAGCAGGCTACAAGGGAAACAGGAATCAAGGATAGAGACCAGAACAATTGATCACCGGCAACCCTGATGGGAAGGTGACTCCCTTATATAAGACCAGTCAGTAACACCTGATTCCCAATCCTCACAATCTTCACAATCTTCACTGGACAGACCAGCACCGCTTGTAACCACCAGAGGGAGCCTCTGCTCAGAACTCATCCCAAGCCCACTCACAACAGTACCCCCCCCTTGAGGAGGGGTCACCGAACCCTCACTTGAGCAACCAGGTCGGCCAGGATGAGCTCTATGGTACGCACGGATGAGTCTCCCAGCATGGATGTCCGAAGCAAACACCCAAGAATTGTCCTCCTGACCATAACCTCTCCACTTAACCAAATACTGGAGTTTCCGTCTAGAAAAACGAGAATCTAATATTTTCTCAACCACATACTCCAGATTGCCCTCAACCAAAACAGGGTCAGGAGGCACAGCAGCAGGAACCACTGGCTCAACAAACCTCTTCAACAAGGACTTGTGGAACACGTTATGGATCTTAAATGTCCCTGGAAGAAGCAAACGAAAAGAAACAGGATTAAGAATCTCCATGATCTTATAAGGTCCAATGAACCTAGGCTTAAATTTAGGAGATGCTACTCTCATAGGAATATTTTTTGAGGACAACCAGACCAAGTCCCCTACTTTAAACCGAGGACCATCAGTCCTATGCCGGTTAGCAAACCGCTGGGCCCTCTCCTGAGAGAGGGACAACCTCTCCACTACCTGGTCCCAAATCTGTTGCATACGCTCCACAACAGAGTCAACACCTGGACAGACAGAAGCCTCCGTCTGTCCTGAAGAAAATCGAGGGTGAAACCCAGAATTACAGAAAAACGGAGACATCAAAGTGGCAGAGCTAGCCCTATTATTAAGAGCAAACTCAGCCAAAGGCAAAAAAGAGACCCAGTCATCCTGATCAGCAGACACAAAGCATCTTAGATAAGTCTCCAATGTCTGGTTTGTTCTCTCAGTTTGACCATTGGTCTGAGGATGAAATGCCGAGGAGAAAGACAATTGAACACCCAGTTTAGAACAAAAAGTCCTCCAAAATCTGGAAACAAACTGGACTCCTCTGTCAGACACTATGTTCTCAGGAATGCCGTGTAAACGAACCACGTGCTGAAGGAACAATGGCACCAATTCAGAGGAGGAAGGCAACTTAGGTAATGGCACAAGATGTATCACAAATCCACCCAGATGGCGGTCATTCTCTGAGAAACAGGAAGGTCGGAAATGAAATCCATAGAGATATGGGTCCATGGTCTCTTGGGCACAGGCAATGGCATCAACAAACCACTAGAGCGAGAGCAAGGCTTGGAGCGAGAGCAAGTCCCGCAGGACTGCACAAATTCCCTGACATCACGAGACAAGGTAGGCCACCAAAAGGACCGACTAACCAAGTCTCTGGTACCAAAAATTCCGGGATGCCCAGCCAACGCGGAACAATGAATCTCAGACATCACACTCTTTTTCCACTGGTCCGGGAAAAACAATTTTCCAACAGGGCAGCGCTCGGGCCTATCCTCCTGACACCCCTCCAGAGCAAGTCTCAAATTAGGTGAGATGGCGGAAAGAACTACACCCTCTTTCAAAATAACAGAAGGATCAGATAACTCAGGAGAGTCCGCAAGGAACTCCTCGAGAGGGCATCCGCCTTAACATTCTTAGTGCCAGGAAGAAAGGAAACCACAAAATTAAAACGTGTGAAAAACAAGGCCCACCTGGCCTGTCTAGGATTGAGTCGCTGGCAGATTCCAGATAAACCAGATTCTTATGGTCAGTAAGGACCACCACCTGATGTTTGGCTCCCTCCAGCCAATGTCTCCACTCTCAAAAGCCCACTTCATGGCCAATAACTCCCGATTACCCACGTCATAATTACGTTCAGTAGGAGAAAATTTTCGAGAGAAAAAGGCACAAGGGTTACTTTTAGAGGTCTCTGGATCTTTTTGGGACAAAACAGCACCTGCCCCAATTTCAGAGGCATCAACCTCCACCTGAAATGGCAGAGAAACATCAGGCTGCCGTAGAACAGGAGCAGAAGTGAATCTCTGCTTAAGTTCCTGAAATGCAGAGACTGCCTCAGGAGGCCAATTCACCACATCAGAACCCTTTTTGGTCAAATCAGTTAATGGTTTAACAATAACCGAGAAATTACCAATAAATTTACGATAAAAATTGGCAAAACCCAAAAATCTTTGAAGAGCCTTTAATGAAGTAGGTTGGACCCAATCACAGATGGCCTGAACCTTGACCGGGTCCATTTCAATAACAGATGGGGACAAAATGAATCCCAGAAATGAGATCTCTGTACGCCAAAAAGACACTTTGATCCCTTCACATACAGAGCATTCTCTCTCAAAATCTGGAATACAGTTCGAACATGTTTCACATGAGAGTCCCAGTCATTAGAAAAAATCAAGATATCATCCAAATAAACAATCAGAAATTTATCCAAAAATCCCTGAAAATGTCATTCATGAAGGACTGGAAGACAGAAGGAGCATTAGTGAGCCCAAAGGGCATCACAAGGTACTCAAAATGCCCCTCCGGGGTATTGAATGCCGTCTTCCATTCATCCCCGTGCTTAATGCGAATAAGGTTATATGCCCCCCTGAGGTCAAGCTTGGTAAACCAAGTAGCGTTTTTCACCCTGGAAAACAGGTCAGAAATCAAGGGTAACGGGTATTGATATTTCACAGTAATATTGTTCAAAAGACGATAATCAATACACGGTCTTAATGAACCATCCTTTTTGGCCACAAAGAAAAAACCGGCACCTAAGGGTGAAGAGGATGGTCTGATATGACCCTTCTCCAATGACTCCTTGATATAAGACCGCATAGCGTCATGTTCAGGTACAGACAAGTTAAAAAGGCGACCTTTAGGGAATTTACTACCAGGCACTAATTCAATAGCGCAGTCATAGCTCCTATGGGGAGGCAAGGATGCAGATTTACTTTCGCTAAATACATCAGAAAAATCAATCAAAAAGTCAGGAACATCCTGAGCCTGGGGGGAGGCAGAAAAAACAGGAGTGTTGGCATTAACACATTGGCAGCCCCAACTGGTTGCAGACACAGATTCCAATCCAAAACAGGATTATGAGACTGTAACCAAGGGAAACCCAGTACGATAATATCATGCAGATTATACAGAACCAAAAATTTACAGCACTCTTGATGATCAGGTTCAACCCTCATTATCACCTGAGTAGAGAACTGAGGTTTATTCTCAGCCAAAGGGGTAGAATCGATTCCCAGTAGGGGAATAGATTTCTGTAGGGGTATCAAGGGAAACCCACAATGTTTAGCAAAATCATAATCCATCAGGTTAATAGCTGCTCCAGAATCAACGAAAGCCTGAGCAGAAAATGAGGACAGAGAGCATATCAGAGTGACAGTTAATAAAAACTTAGTCTGAACACTACCCAAGACAACTGAGCGTGCAAAACGTCTTCCCCGCTTAGGGCAGACTGAAATAGCATGAGAGGCATCACCACAGTAGAAACATAACCCATTGCGCTTTCGAAACTCATGACGCTGTGCCCCAGACACCACTCTATCACACTGCATGGATTCAGAAGCAGGTTCACAAGGCAACACTATTCCACGCATACTTCTCCGCTCACGCAATTGTCTGTCAATTTGAATCGCTAATGACATAGAATCATTGAGACCAGAGGGACAGGGAATCCCACCATAACATCCTTTACATTATCTGACAGACCCTTCCGAAAAAGGGCCGCCAAAGCGTCGTCATTCCACTTGGTCAGGACTGCCCACCTACGGAATCTCTGACAGTATAACTCAGCGTCATCAAGCCCCTGATTTAATGCCAACAAGGCTTTTTCAGCTTGATCAGTGACATTAGGCTCATCGTACAATAACCCCAAAGCCTGAAAAAATGCATCAACATCACTCAAAACAGGATCCCCAGGTGTCAGGGAAAAAGCCCAATCCTGAGGATCGCCGCACAGGAGAGAGATGACAATTTGAACCTGCTGCGCTGCGTTCCCTGAGGACTTAGATTTTAAGGCAAAAAACAATTTAAAATTATTTTTAAAATTCTGAAACTTAGCTCGATCCCCTAAAAACAAATCTGGCATGGGAATCCTAGGTTCCACAACAGGCAACCTAGCAAGATAGATAGCAATACTCCGAACCTCAGTGGCAAGCTGATCCACACGGCCAGACAACTGTGCAAACTCCATTGAGAGAAAAAATCCTCCCCAGCACCCAGAGATACAGAGGGAAAAAAAAATGCAACAAACAGAAAAATATCTCTGACAACTCTGACAACCGTTTTTTCTTTCACAAATTTTTTCCCTTCTGTGAGTACCATACAATTTTAAATTTCGGGCCGGTGATACTGTTATGTTTCGGTAGCTGAGGAGTGCAGGCAAAAAAGGCAATACACCAGAGCAGTTGGAATCTATGAGATTGCAGTACCCTGACTAACCACAACAACTAGAGGCAGCCGTGGAGCGTTCCTACGTTGGTCCTAGACGCCTCGTCACAGCCTGAGAAACTAACTACACCTAAAGATAGATATAGGAAAGCTATCTGCCCCGGAGCAGAACCCCAAAGATAATAGAAAGCCCCCAAACATGTAATGGCGGTTAGACAAGAAGAAATACTGACACAGACAGAAAATAGTATGAGCAAACGTTGGGGCCCAAACTAACTAAATAGAAAAGGATAGGAAGGGTACTTACTGCAATCCCAGAAAACCCTGAAAAGCACCAACTCTACTAATTTCAAAAACACCTGAGATCACACGACCTCTACCACCTAAATTAGTTCTCTGGTGTAACAAAATCAAAACAGCAGCCACTGAAAAAACTGGAAAAAGCAAAAGTACAAACATCAGTGGCTGAACTAAACTGAGAGGGCAAAAGCCCCCGGAGGGGACCCTGAAGGCAAAAATCAAGCACAAAAACAAAAAGAAGAAAATGTCTTATCTGTTAGCAGGAGATGCAGACACGACAGCAGGCTACAAGGGAAACAGGAATCAAGGATAGAGACCAGAACAATTGATCACCGGCAACCCTGATGGGAAGGTGACTCCCTTATATAAGACCAGTCAGTAACACCTGATTCCCAATCCTCACAATCTTCACAATCTTCACTGGACAGACCAGCACCGCTTGTAACCACCAGAGGGAGCCTCTGCTCAGAACTCATCCCAAGCCCACTCACAACACAGATGTACAGCTTCTACTACCGGCTTATGAACGGATTCCGCTGGGCCCAGGACGCACTGATGTGCCTGCTAGTGCACGCGCATCACTGCTATGCGGTGGAAAAGAGTACATGAGAGAATTAACCAGTGCTTCTTGGTACTCCTGCATTTTACGCGCCCGGTTCAACGGTGTAATTAGGCTAAATGAAAAACTTGGTCTGAACTGAAAAAGTAAGTTGATGTGTATGCAAAATGTAAATGCATATTAAACACATGACCATTATACAGAGAAAACAAAAGACAAGAAACAAATATCCTAAAATAAAATAAAAAATATATTGCAAAACATGCATGAGGTTGTAATAATAATAATAAGGGTATTTGGTAAACACAATTTTGATCAAAAGAATGTACAAGCCATCCCGCCACGTCAAGGCAACCCTTTGTGGGACAGTCCTAACTCTTGTATTAAAAACCTTTCCACCTGTCAAGTGACAAATGTGAACAAGGACAGAGAGACTGAACCCACCAGTAAAAGCATAGGCCAGACAGGATGGATTTTTCAGCTCAAAAGCAGGGCGGTCACACCCTTATATGCACAAGATGCACTAAGAACTAAATGAAAAACTTGGTTTGAACTGAAAAAGTAAGTTGATGTGTATGCAAAATGTAAATGCATATTAAACACATGACCATTATACAGAGAAAACAAAAAACAAGACACAAATATCCTAAAATAAAATAAAAAATATATTGCAAGACATGCATGAGGTTGTATTGCATGTTTTGCAATATATTTTTTATTTTATTTTAGGATATTTGTTTCTTGGTGTAATTAGGCTTTCAGGGCTGTCCCGGTAACGTGGATCTAAGAGGGTGGCCACCCTGTATTCATTTGTGTGGAGAATACGAGCCACGCGTGGGTCTTTTCTCAGACACTGCAGCATGAAGTCACTTATGTGCTGAAGGCTGCCAACTGGCCATGCATCGCTGTCACCAGCTGTTGGAATGTGCTCTGGCTGATCTGCATCACCCCATCCACGCTCTATCTGGTGACTACTAGTAGAGCGCTGTGTACTTTCCTCCTCTAGCTCATCCTCATAGTCCTCCTCATCCTCATCGCTTGCTGTGTCCTGCCTGGACCTTTGTGAGGCACCCACAGAGCTTTGTACCAACCGGGCCGATGAAGATTGCCTGGTTGGTGCAAGTGTCTCATCATACTCCTCCTCCTCCTGAGAAACCTCATCCCTTAGTCCTTTAAGTGATGATTCTATAAGGCATATAAGGGGAATAGTCAGGCTGAGTAGGGCAGCATCCACGCTCACCATCAGAGTGGAGTCCTCGAAGCACTTCAAAATGGTGCATATGTCCTTCATGGTTGCCCACTCTGTGGTTGTAAAGTGGGAGGGCTGAGATGTGTGTCGCCTACTTTGCGCCTGCTGCAGCTGCAACTCCATAATTGCAGGTTGCTGCTCACACAACCTCCGCAGCATATGCAAAGTCGAATTCCACCTTGTGGGGAGATCAACAATGATGCGGTGCTCGGGCAGGCCCAATCTGCGCTGCATGGCTGAAAGGAATGCTAGAACGCCACAAATGAGAGCACTCGTATCTGACTTTGTGCAGCAGCTCCTCAAGGTCAGGATAGTTCCTAAGGAAACTCTGCACCACCAAGTTTAGGATATGGGCAAGGCATGGAATGTGAGTCAGACCACCTAGGCCCAGAGCCGCGACCAGGTTTCGGCCATTGTCACACACCACCATACCTGGCTGGAGGTTGAGCGGCGCAAGCCACATGTCACTCTGCTCCTTGAGCGTGTTCCACAGCTCAGTTGCGGTGTGGCTAACATTACCCAGATAAACCAATTTCAACACGGAAGGTTGATGTTTGGCCGATGCAGTGCTGAAATCGGTTGTTGTGGTACGTCTGGGTGCAAGAGAGTCTGACGAGGAGTATGTGGAGGAGTCAATTTGTACGGAGGAGAGGACTGCAATCCATGGAGTTGGCAGGACCCGCGCACTTGCACTGTCTACTTCAGTTCCAGGCTCAACTACATTTACCCAATGGGCGGTGATGGAAATGTAGCGTCCCTGGCCATGCAGACTGGTCCACGCGTCGGTGGTCAGGTGGACCTTGCTACTAACTGCATTTTGTAGCGCATGCTTAATTTTACGCTCCACATGCTGTTGCAGGGCGGGGACGGCTTGCCTGCTGAAGTAGAAGCGGCTGGGAACACTGTATTGTGGGATTGCAAACCTCAACATATCGATAAAGGCTGGCTTGCTCACCAGCCAGAATGGTAGCATTTCCACTGCAAGCAGTTTGGCAATGTGAGAATTCATACCCTGTGCTCGTGGGTGGTTTGCCGAGTACGGGCGCCTTTTCTCCCACACCTGTGTGACAGATGGCTGCACACTGGATTGGGAGTGTGAGGATGCCAGCGATTGGGATGCTGATGCTGACGAAGTACAGACAGTGTGCCGCCATACAACACTGCCTGCAGATGCACCCTGGCATTCTGGCGAGGAAGCAGGAGCAGATGTTTGCGAACTGGAGGAAGAGGTGGCTGAAGAGATGGAAGGTGGGGACCAGCTGCAGGTGGCGAATCATCTTGATGCTGCCACTCTACAGGGTGTCTCTTCCTGACATGCGTCAACATATTGGTGGTATTAAGGTTGCTGATGTTCTTCCCTCTCCACATAGTTTGTCGACAAAGCTTGCATCTGACTACTGTAACGTCATCTGCAACTTGGTCGAAAAAGGCCCATGCACCACAACTCTTGGGCACACCCCTTGTGCTCTTTAAAAGAGCCCTGCTTCTAACGGGTGCTGAAGTTGAGGGAGCAGACAACAAATTTTTCCCTCTTCCTCTCCTACGTGGACGGCCACGCTGCGCCACACCTGCAAGCTCTTCCTCTGAGCTATCCCTACTTCCTTGCTGCCCCTCAGCATGCCATGATGGGTCAAGGACCTCGTCATCCAATACACTTTCATCAGCAGAAACTGGCAGCTGAGTTTCATCATCATCTGCTGACTGGGGTCTGGTCACTGTGGGCACTGGCCCACCCTCCACTTCTTCCTCAGACGCACACAGTGGTTGCGCATCAGTGCACACTATCTCTTCTTCAGCTGCAGGAATGCTGTCTGGCTGGCACACAGATTCCAAGCCAACAGATTCTGAGAAGAGGATTAAGGTTGGCTCCTGGCCTTCTTAATGTCTGGGCAATTTAGTGGGCGATAAAGAAGCAGATGGGTGCTGCTCTTCAGTGGCCTGACCCGATGTGGTGGAGAGGTCCTGGGAGGATGCTGCGCTCATTGAGGTGGATGCCTCAGCTGCCATCCAACCATCAACGGTTTCTACTTGATCCTCTCTTATCAGCCTATGGCCCTGTGCTCCTAACAAGCTGCGCATAAATGAATTCTGCCGGGTGAAAGTAGGTGCTGAGTGACTTGTGCCTGCTGCTTGCTCTGGATGTGCACCATGTCTAGCTGCTGATGCACCTCTTCCGCGGCCGCCACGGGGACGTCCCTTACTCCCTGCCTTTACCTCTATTGATGGATTCAGAACGACAATTTCATTATTAGATTCGAGATCTCTCCCTACCTCCAACAGCAACCTATCCCTATCTGCTTTCACAGTAGAGTGAGGCTAAAATGGCAGGCGCAGCCTTTTATACTGCCTGATCACACCATCCAGCCAGCCAATCACAGCGCAGCCCCTAGCTAGCAAGTTTGGACGCCTCCTACCAAGCTTAGGGGAGTTACACAATGTTGTCAGCAATTCTTCAGCTCCTGATTGGCTCCACGGAGCTCTCAGAGGCTGAAGGATTATGGGATTTCCGATTTCCGATGTGAAAAAAATATCGGAATCTGAAATCGGAATTCCGATATAGCAAATATCGGGCCGATTTCCGATATTGCAATATCGGAAAGCTCATCCCTACTGATCTGACAGAGTCCTGTGCAAAGTGTCAGATCAGCAATCTGACTTTATATAGTGATGTCCCACCCTGGGACAATGTAAAAAGTAAAAAATAAAATATTATATTGTGTAAAAATATTCTTTAAAAAATTCCTAAATAAAGAAAAAAAATACATATTTTTTCCAATAAATACATTTCTTTATATAAATAAAAAAAAAACAATAAAGGTACACATACTTAGTATCGCTGCGTCCGTAACGACCCAACCTATAAAACTGTCCCACTAGTTAACTTCTTCAGTGAACACCATGAAAAAATTAATAAAAAACGAGGCAAAAAGCAATGCTTTATCATCATACTGCCGAACAAAAAGTGGGATAACATGCGATCAAGACGCATATAAATAAACATGGTACCGCTGAAAACGTAATCTTGTCCCACCAAAAACAAGCTGCCATACAGCATCATCAGTGAAAAAATATATAAAAGTTATAGCTCTCAGAATAAAGCTATTCAAAAATAATTATTTTTTATATAAAATAGTTTTTATTGTATAAAAGCGCCAAAACATAAAAAAAATAAAAATGAGGTATCGATGTTATCGCACTAACACAAAGAATAAAACTGCTTAATCAAATTTACCAAACGCAGAACGGTATAAACGCTCCCCCAAAAGAATTTCATGAAATGCTGGTTTTTGTTTATTCTGCCTCCCAACGATAGTAATAAAAAGCGATCAAAAAATGTCATATTCCAGAAAATGTTACGAATAAAAACGTCAGCTCATCCCACAAAAAACAAGTCCTCACATTACTCTGTGGTCCAAAATATGGAAAAATTATAGCTCTCAAAATGTGGTGAAGGAAAAACTATATTTTGCAATAAAAAGCGTCTTTTAGTGTGTGACAGCTGCCAAACACAAAAACCCACTATAAAAATCTGCTATAAATAGTAAATTAAACGCCCCTTTATCACCCCCTTAGTTAAGGAAAAAATAATAAAATGAAAGAAATGTATTTGTTTCCATTTTTCCATTAGTGTTTATGGTTAGGTTAGGAGCTAAAGTTGGGTTTAGGGTTGTGGCTAAAGTTAGGGTTAGGGTTGGGGCTAAAATTAGAGTTAGGGTTGGGGCTAAAGTTAGGGTTAGAGTTTGGATTAGGGTTAGGGCTGGGATTAGGGTTAGGGGTGTGCTAGAGTTAGTTTTGTGGTTAGGGTTATGGTTAGGGCTGGGAGTAGGGTTAGGGGTATGTTGGGTTAGGGTTGGAGAAAGAATTGGGAAGTTTCCACTCTTTAGGCATGTCAGGGGGTCTCCAAATGCAACATGGCGTCCGATCTCAATTCCAGCCAATTCTGCATTGAAAAAGTCAAACAGTGCTCCTTCACTTCCGAGCTCTGCTGTGCGCCCAAACAGTGATTTACCCCCATATAAAGGGCATCAGCTTACTCTGGACATATTGGACAACAAGTTTTGGGGTCCAATTTCTCCTGTAATCCTTGTGAAAATAAAAAATTAGGGGCGAAAAGATCATTTTTGTGAAAAAAATATGATTATTTTATTTTTACGACTATACGTTATAAACTTCTGTGAAGCACTTGGGGGTTCAAAGTGCTCACCACACATCTAGATAAGTTCCTTAGAGGTTCTAGTTTCCAAAATGTGGTCATTTGTAGGGGGTTGCCACTGTTTAGGCACATTAGGGGCTCGCCAAACGCGACATGGCGTCCGATCTCAGTTTTAGTTTGAAAAAGTCAAACGGCGCTACTTCCCTTCCGTGCTCTGCCATGCACCCAAACAGTGGTTCTGTTAAGGGGACGGTTGCACCAACTTTATTAAATGATAGGGAGCAACCGAATTCTGGGGTCCGCGGTGCAACTAGAGATACTGCGGCCGAACACCCCTCGAGTATGAGGGTAACAACTAGCAACAGAAATATAAAGATCTTGCCTGTGAACTTCACATTAAGCAAGATATAGAATTTGCACTATCTCCGTTAACTTCACGGGAGAAGTGCTGAAGACTGGCGTAGACGTAGCCCTGTTAACAGCACAGAAGCTACTTGACAGATATTAGATCTGCACTCTGAGCTACAGGCTGGCATAGATCTAGCCCTGTTAATAGCACAGAAGCCACTTGCCAGATATTAGGAAGTGCATGCGACTCACGCCAGGCGTATGTGCTGCCAGCCGGTGTGCCACCGGACTGAGCAACTCTCCTTAGTTAGCAGGCGATGTGTTGTGAATGGGTTTGAGATGAGTTCTGAGCAGAGGCTCCCTCTGGTGGTTACAAGCGGTACTAGTGAGGATTGTGAGGACTGGGAATCAGGTGTTACTGATTGGTCTTATATAAGGGAGTCATTTTCCCATCAGGGTTGCCGGTGATCAATTGTTCTGGTCTGAATCCTTCTTTCCAGTTTCCCTTGTAGCCTGCTGTGTCGTGTCTTCATCTCCTGCTATCAGATAAGACAATTTCTTATTTTGTGTTTTTGCTATATTTTTGCATTTTGTCCTGCACTTCTGTGGGGGCCTTCTGGGTCCCCTCCGGGGGCTTTTGCCCTCTCAGTTTAGTCCAGCCACTGTGTTTTGTACTTTTGCTTTTTCCAGTTTTTTTTCAGTGGCTGCTGTTTTGATTTTTTTTACACCAGAGAACTAATTTAGGTGGTAGAGGTCGTGTGATCTCAGGTGATTTTGAAATTAGTAGAGTTGGTGCTTTTCAGGGTTTTCTGAGATTGCAGTAAGTACCCTTCCTATCCTTTTCTGTTTAGATAGTTTGGGCCCCAGCGTTTGCTCATTCTATTTTCTTTCTGTGTCTGTATTTCCTCTTGTCTAACCGCCATTACATGTTTGGGGGCTTTCTATTATCTTTGGGGTTCTGCTCCGGGGCAGATAGCTTTCCTATTTCTATCTTTAGGTGTAGTTAGTTTCTCAGGCTGTGACGAGGCGTCTAGGACCAACGTAGGAACGCTCCACGGCTGCCTCTAGTTGCGGTGGTTAGTCAGGGTACTGCAATCTCATAGATTCCAACTGCTCTGGTGTATTTCCTTTTTTACCTGCACTCCTCAGCTACCGTAACATAACAGTATCACCGGCCATAAAAATTGTATGGTACTCACAGAAGGGAAAAAATATTTTGAAGGAAGAAAAGTTGTCAGAGATATTTTTCTGTTTGTTGCATTTTTTTTTTTTTTTTTTCCCTCTGTATCTCTGGGTGCTGGGGAGGATCTTTTCTCCCAATGGAGTTTGCACAGTTGTCTGGCCGTGTGGATCAGCTTGCCACTGAGGTTCAGAGTATTGCTGCATATCTTGCTAGGTTGCCTGTTGTGGAACCTAGGATCCCCATGCCAGATTTGTTTTTAGGGGATCGAACTAAGTTTCAGAATTTCAAAAATAATTGTAAATTGTTTCTTGCCTTAAAATCTAAGTCCTCAGGAAACGCAGCGCAGCAGGTTCAAATTGTCATCTCTCTCCTGCGCGGCGATCCTCAGGATTGGGCTTTTTCCCTGATACCTGGGGATCCTGTTTTGAGTGATGTTGATGCATTTTTTCAGGCTTTGGGGTTATTGTACGATGAGCCTAATGTCACTGATCAAGCTGAAAAAGCCTTGTTGGCATTAAATCAGGGGCTTGATGACGCTGAGTTATACTGTCAGAGATTCCGTAGGTGGGCAGTCCTGACCAAATGGAATGACGACGCTTTGGCGGCCCTTTTCCGGAAGGGTCTGTCGGATAATGTAAAGGATGTTATGGTGGGATTCCCTGTCCCCTCTGGTCTCAATGATTTTATGTCATTAGCGATTCAAATTGACAGACGTTTGCGTGAGCGGAGAAGTATGCGTGGAGTGGTGTTGCCTTGTGAGCCAGCTGCTGAGCCCATGCAGTGTGATGGAGTGGTGTCTGGGGCACAGCGTCATGATTTTCGAAAGCGCAATGGGTTATGTTTCTACTGTGGTGATGCCTCTCATGCTATTTCAGTCTGCCCTAAGCGGGGAAGACATTTTGCACGCTCAGTTGTCTTGGGTAGTGTTCAGACTAAGTTTTTATTAACTGTCACTCTGATATGCTCTCTGTCCTCATTTTCTGCTCAGGCTTTCGTTGATTCTGGAGCAGCTATTAACCTGATGGATTATGATTTTGCTAAACGTTGTGGGTTTCCCTTGATACCCCTACAGAAGTCTATTCCTTTACTGGGGATCGATTCTACCCCTTTGGCTGAGAATAAACCCCAGTTTTCTACTCAGGTGATAATGAGGGTAGAACCTGATCACCAGGAGTGCTGCAAATTTTTGGTTCTATATAATCTGCATGACATTATAGTGCTGGGTTTCCCTTGGTTACAGTCTCATAATCCTGTTTTGGATTGGAAATCTGTGTCTGTAACCAGTTGGGGCTGCCAATGTGTTGAGGGAGCAGACAACAAATTTTTCCCTCTTCCTCTCCTACGTGGACGGCCACGCTGCGCCACACCTGCAAGCTCTTCCTCTGAGCTATCCCTACTTCCTTGCTGCCCCTCAGCATGCCATGATGGGTCAAGGACCTCGTCATCCAATACACTTTCATCAGCAGAAACTGGCAGCTGAGTTTCATCATCATCTGCTGACTGGGGTCTGGTCACTGTGGGCACTGGCCCACCCTCCACTTCTTCCTCAGACGCACACAGTGGTTGCGCATCAGTGCACACTATCTCTTCTTCAGCTGCAGGAATGCTGTCTGGCTGGCACACAGATTCCAAGCCAACAGATTCTGAGAAGAGGATTAAGGTTGGCTCCTGGCCTTCTTAATGTCTGGGCAATTTAGTGGGCGATAAAGAAGCAGATGGGTGCTGCTCTTCAGTGGCCTGACCCGATGTGGTGGAGAGGTCCTGGGAGGATGCTGCGCTCATTGAGGTGGATGCCTCAGCTGCCATCCAACCATCAACGGTTTCTACTTGATCCTCTCTTATCAGCCTATGGCCCTGTGCTCCTAACAAGCTGCGCATAAATGAATTCTGCCGGGTGAAAGTAGGTGCTGAGTGACTTGTGCCTGCTGCTTGCTCTGGATGTGCACCATGTCTAGCTGCTGATGCACCTCTTCCGCGGCCGCCACGGGGACGTCCCTTACTCCCTGCCTTTACCTCTATTGATGGATTCAGAACGACAATTTCATTATTAGATTCGAGATCTCTCCCTACCTCCAACAGCAACCTATCCCTATCTGCTTTCACAGTAGAGTGAGGCTAAAATGGCAGGCGCAGCCTTTTATACTGCCTGATCACCCATCCAGCCAGCCAATCACAGCGCAGCCCCTAGCTAGCAAGTTTGGACGCCTCCTACCAAGCTTAGGGGAGTTACACAATGTTGTCAGCAATTCTTCAGCTCCTGATTGGCTCCACGGAGCTCTCAGAGGCTGAAGGATTATGGGATTTCCGATTTCCGATGTGAAAAAAATATCGGAATCTGAAATCGGAATTCCGATATAGCAAATATCGGGCCGATTTCCGATATTGCAATATCGGAAAGCTCATCCCTACTGATCTGACAGAGTCCTGTGCAAAGTGTCAGATCAGCAATCTGACTTTATATAGTGATGTCCCACCCTGGGACAATGTAAAAAGTAAAAAATAAAATATTATATTGTGTAAAAATATTCTTTAAAAAATTCCTAAATAAAGAAAAAAAATACATATTTTTTCCAATAAATACATTTCTTTATATAAATAAAAAAAAAACAATAAAGGTACACATACTTAGTATCGCTGCGTCCGTAACGACCCAACCTATAAAACTGTCCCACTAGTTAACTTCTTCAGTGAACACCATGAAAAAATTAATAAAAAACGAGGCAAAAAGCAATGCTTTATCATCATACTGCCGAACAAAAAGTGGGATAACATGCGATCAAGACGCATATAAATAAACATGGTACCGCTGAAAACGTAATCTTGTCCCACCAAAAACAAGCTGCCATACAGCATCATCAGTGAAAAAATATAAAAAGTTATAGCTCTCAGAATAAAGCTATTCAAAAATAATTATTTTTATATAAAATAGTTTTTATTGTATAAAAGCGCCAAAACATAAAAAAAATAAAAATGAGGTATCGATGTTATCGCACTAACACAAAGAATAAAACTGCTTAATCAAATTTACCAAACGCAGAACGGTATAAACGCTCCCCCAAAAGAATTTCATGAAATGCTGGTTTTTGTTTATTCTGCCTCCCAACGATAGTAATAAAAAGCGATCAAAAAATGTCATATTCCAGAAAATGTTACGAAAAAAACGTCAGCTCATCCACAAAAAACAAGTCCTCACATTACTCTGTGGTCCAAAATATGGAAAAATTATAGCTCTCAAAATGTGGTGAAGGAAAAACTATATTTTGCAATAAAAGCGTCTTTTAGTGTGTGACAGCTGCCAAACACAAAAACCCACTATAAAAATCTGCTATAAATAGTAAATTAAACGCCCCTTTATCACCCCCTTAGTTAAGGAAAAAATAATAAAATGAAAGAAATGTATTTGTTTCCATTTTTCCATTAGTGTTTATGGTTAGGTTAGGAGCTAAAGTTGGGTTTAGGGTTGTGGCTAAAGTTAGGGTTAGGGTTGGGGCTAAAATTAGAGTTAGGGTTGGGGCTAAAGTTAGGGTTAGAGTTTGGATTAGGGTTAGGGCTGGGATTAGGGTTAGGGGTGTGCTAGAGTTAGTTTTGTGGTTAGGGTTATGGTTAGGGCTGGGAGTAGGGTTAGGGGTATGTTGGGGTTAGGGTTGGAGAAAGAATTGGGAAGTTTCCACTCTTTAGGCATGTCAGGGGGTCTCCAAATGCAACATGGCGTCCGATCTCAATTCCAGCCAATTCTGCATTGAAAAAGTCAAACAGTGCTCCTTCACTTCCGAGCTCTGCTGTGCGCCCAAACAGTGATTTACCCCCATATAAAGGGCATCAGCTTACTCTGGACATATTGGACAACAAGTTTTGGGGTCCAATTTCTCCTGTAATCCTTGTGAAAATAAAAAATTAGGGGCGAAAAGATCATTTTTGTGAAAAAAATATGATTATTTTATTTTTACGACTATACGTTATAAACTTCTGTGAAGCACTTGGGGGTTCAAAGTGCTCACCACACATCTAGATAAGTTCCTTAGAGGTTCTAGTTTCCAAAATGTGGTCATTTGTAGGGGGTTGCCACTGTTTAGGCACATTAGGGGCTCGCCAAACGCGACATGGCGTCCGATCTCAGTTTTAGTTTGAAAAAGTCAAACGGCGCTACTTCCCTTCCGTGCTCTGCCATGCACCCAAACAGTGGTTCTGTTAAGGGGACGGTTGCACCAACTTTATTAAATGATAGGGAGCAACCGAATTCTGGGGTCCGCGGTGCAACTAGAGATACTGCGGCCGAACACCCCTCGAGTATGAGGGTAACAACTAGCAACAGAAATATAAAGATCTTGCCTGTGAACTTCACATTAAGCAAGATATAGAATTTGCACTATCTCCGTTAACTTCACGGGAGAAGTGCTGAAGACTGGCGTAGACGTAGCCCTGTTAACAGCACAGAAGCTACTTGACAGAATATTAGATCTGCACTCTGAGCTACAGGCTGGCATAGATCTAGCCCTGTTAATAGCACAGAAGCCACTTGCCAATATTAGGAAGTGCATGCGACTCACGCCAGGCGTATGTCTGCCAGCCGGTGTGCCACCGGACTGAGCAACTCTCCTTAGTTAGCAGGCGTTTGTTTGTGAATGGGTTTGAGATGATTCTGAGCAGAGGCTCCCTCTGGTGGTTACAAGCGTACTAGTGAGGATTGTGAGGACTGGGAATCAGGTGTTACTGATTGGTCTTATATAAGGGAGTCATTTTCCCATCAGGTTGCCGGTGATCAATTGTTCTGGTCTGAATCCTTCTTTCCAGTTTCCCTTGTAGCCTGCTGTGTCGTGTCTTCATCTCCTCTATCAGATAAGACAATTTCTTATTTTGTGTTTTTGCTATATTTTTGCATTTTGTCCTGCACTTCTGTGGGGCCTTCTGGGTCCCCTCCGGGGGCTTTTGCCCTCTCAGTTTAGTCCAGCCACTGTGTTTTGTACTTTTTGCTTTTTTCCAGTTTTTTTTCAGTGGCTGCTGTTTTGATTTTTTTTACACCAGAAACTAATTTAGGTGGTAGAGGTCGTGTGATCTCAGGTGATTTTGAATTAGTAGAGTTGGTGCTTTTCAGGGTTTTTCTGAGATTGCAGTAAGTACCCTTCCTATCCTTTTCTGTTTAGATAGTTTGGGCCCCAGCGTTTGCTCATTCTATTTTCTTTCTGTGTCTGTATTCCTCTTGTCTAACCGCCATTACATGTTTGGGGGCTTTCTATTATCTTTGGGGTTCTGCTCCGGGGCAGATAGCTTTCCTATTTCTATCTTTAGGTGTAGTTAGTTTCTCAGGCTGTGACGAGGCGTCTAGGACCAACGTAGGAACGCTCCACGGCTGCCTCTAGTTGCGGTGGTTAGTCAGGGTACTGCAATCTCATAGATTCCAACTGCTCTGGTGTATTTCCTTTTTACCTGCACTCCTCAGCTACCGTAACAAAAACAGTATCACCGGCCATAAAAAATTGTATGGTACTCACAGAAGGGGAAAAAATATTTTGAAGGAAGAAAAGTTGTCAGAGATATTTTTCTGTTTGTTGCATTTTTATTTTTTTTTTTTTCCCTCTGTATCTCTGGGTGCTGGGGAGGATCTTTTCTCCCAATGGAGTTTGCACAGTTGTCTGGCCGTGTGGATCAGCTTGCCACTGAGGTTCAGATATTGCTGCATATTTTGCTAGGTTGCCTGTTGTGGAACCTAGGATCCCCATGCCAGATTTGTTTTTTAGGGGATCGAACTAAGTTTCAGAATTTCAAAAATAATTGTAAATTGTTTCTTGCCTTAAAATCTAAGTCCTCAGGAAACGCAGCGCAGCAGGTTCAAATTGTCATCTTTTCTCCTGCGCGGCGATCCTCAGGATTGGGCTTTTTCCCTGATACCTGGGGATCCTGTTTTGAGTGATGTTGATGCATTTTTCAGGCTTTGGGGTTATTGTACGATGAGCCTAATGTCACTGATCAAGCTGAAAAAGCCTTGTTGGCATTAAATCAGGGGCTTGATGACGCTGATTATACTGTCAGAGATTCCGTAGGTGGGCAGTCCGACCAAATGGAATGCCGACGCTTTGGCGGCCCTTTTCCGGAAGGGTCTGTCGGATAATGTAAAGGATTTATGGTGGGATTCCCTGTCCCCTCTGGTCTCATGATTTTATGTCATTAGCGATTCAAATTGACAGACGTTTGCGTGAGCGGAGAAGTATGCGTGGAGTGGTGTTGCCTTGTGAGCCACTGCTGAGCCCATGCAGTGTGATGGAGTGGTGTCTGGGGCACAGCGTCATGATTTCGAAAGCGCAATGGGTTATTTTCTACTGTGGTGATGCCTCTCATGCTATTTCAGTCTGCCCTAAGCGGGGAAGACATTTTGCACGCTCAGTTTGTCTTGGGTAGTGTTCAGACTAAGTTTTATTAACTGTCACTCTGATATGCTCTCTGTCCTCATTTTCTGCTCAGGCTTTTCGTGATTCTGGAGCAGCTATTAACCTGATGGATTATGATTTTGCTAAACGTTGTGGGTTTTCCCTTGATACCCCTACAGAAGTCTATTCCTTTACTGGGGATCGATTCTACCCCTTTGGCTGAGAATAAACCCCAGTTTTCTACTCGGTGATAATGAGGGTAAACCGATCACCGGAGTGCGCAAATTTTTGGTTCTATTAATCTGCATGACATTATAGTGCTGGTTCCCTTGGTTACGTCTCATAATCCCTGTTTTTGGATTGGAAATCTGTGTCTGTAACCATTGGGCTGCCAATGTGTTAATACCAACACTCCCTGTTTTTTCTGCCTCCCCCCAGGCGAGGTGTTCCTGACTTTTTGTTTGATTTTTCTGATGTGTTTAGCGAAATAAATCTGCCCTTACCTCCCATAGGAGTTGACTGGCTATGAATTAGTGCCAAAAATTCCCTTAAAGGTCGCCTTTTTTAACTTGTCTTACCTGAACATGCCTATGCGGTCTTATATCAAGGAATCATTGGAGAAGGGTATATCAGCCATCCTCTTCACCCTAGTGCCGGTTTTTTCTTTGTGGCCAAAAAAGAGGTTCATTAAGGCCGTGTATTGATTTCGTTCTTGAACAATATTACTGTAAATTCAATACCCTTTACCCTTGATTTCTGACCTGTTTTCCAGGGTGAAAAACGCTATTGGTTTAACCAAGTTACCTCAGGGGGGGGTATACCTTTTCGCATTAAGACGGGTGAATGGAAGACGCCATTTTAAACCCGAAGGGCTTTTGAGTACCTTGTGATGCCCTTTGGGCTCACAATCTCCTTCCTCTTCCGTCCCTTCATGAATGAATTTTCAGGGATTTTGTGGACAAGTTTCTGATTGTTTATTTGGATGATAATTGATTTTTTCTAATGACTGGCTCTCTTAAACATGTTCGAACTGATTCCAGTTTTTGAAGAGAATGCCTGTATGTGAAGGGTCAAAGTGGCTTTTTGGCGACAGAAGTCTCATTTCTGGGATTCATTTTGTCCCCATTGTTATTGAAATGGACCCGGTCAAGGTCAGGCCATCTGGATTGGGCCAACCTACTTATTAAAGGCTCTCAGTTTTTTTGGGTTTTGCCAATTTTTATCGTAAATTTATTGGTATTTTTTCGGTTATTGTTAAACCATTAACTGTTTGACCAAAAGGTTTGATGTGGGAATTGGCCTCCTGGGCGTCTCTGCGTTTCAGGAACTTAAAGAATTCACTTCTGCCCTGTT
>JARQOD010008229.1:0-36361 GCA_033576555.1 Oophaga sylvatica | reverse complement strand
ATACAGGGGCTGGCTGATATATACAGGGCCTGGGCTATGTATACAGGGGCTGGGGGACTGGCTGATGTATACAGGGCTGGGGGACTGGTGATTTATACAGAACTGGCTGATGTATACAGGGACTGGCTGAGTATACAGGACTGGCTGATGACACAGGGGCTGGCTGATGTATACAGGGGCCTGGGGCTGGGCTGATGTATACAGGGGCTGGGGGACTGGCTGATGTTTACAGGGGCTGGGGGACTGGCTGATCATACAGGGGTTTGGGGACTGCTGAATGTATGCAGGGGTTGGGGACGGCTGATGTATACAGGGGTTGGGGGACTGGCTGATTTTTACAGGGGCTGGGGACTGGCTGATGTATACAGGGGCTGGGGGACTGGCTGATGTATACAGGGGTTTGGGGACTGGCTGATGTATGCAGGGGTTGGGGACTGGCTGATGTATACAGGGGTTGGGGGACTGGCGATGTATACAGGGCTCGCTAATGATACAGGGGCTGGCTGATGTATACAGGGGCTCGCTGATGTGTACAGGGGCTGGCTGATGTGTACAGGGGCTGGGGGACTGGCTGATGTATATACAGGGGCTGGCGTGGCTGATGTTATATACAGGGGCGGGGGGGACTGGCTATATATATACAGGGGCTGGCTGGCTGATGTAATATACAGGGGCTGGGGGACTGGTGATGTATATATGGTCGCCCGCCAGGGCCGTGGGGTATCGACACCGAGCCCGTTCACTTCTTGGGGGATGTCACGGAGACACGGCTCGGTCCGTAGCCCTGGGCGCTCACTGAAAGGGGGATTTTACAGGGGATTATAAGGTGTTTGTAAAATGTTTCATGACGCCACCTGTGGTACCTGGTCAGGGTGACCAGCACTGCTATGCAGATCCGCTGAGGGGTTGTTATGGGCAGCAAGGTGTTAGTCTTCCACAGGCAAGACTGGGTCCCTCAGGGTAACGGAGTGTGGGGGTGCAGGACGGAGAAGGGGATTCAGCCGTAGGGCAATAATGTGAACACACACACAAAAGTCTCTTCTGTACCTTTAACTGAAGATGTTATTGCAGGCACGTCCGGGGTGCTGGGCAGGGTGAAGGATGCACATCCAGTTCTTCCCCATGAGTAGGTGTAGGGCTCCTTACTCCTTAGTGTGAGTTTCTGACCTGTATGAAACGAGGCCTAACTCTGTCTTTCAACTTTGCACGCCCGGCTGACTTTGTGGTAGGGCTTCTCTTGGAAGAACAACAGTCTCTAATGGCGGTACCTGCCCAGACTCTGCTTCCTGACCCGGTTACATATCAACACTGTGGGCCCTGCGACTTGAAGTCCCGCAGGGTCTCCGGTATCTCCTACTAGTCGTGTAGATTCTAGCAAGTCGGAACCGGTGTCCGGTTATTCAGAGTAGGTAGCTATCAATGTGTTTCAACCTCCGTTACTCTCTTCTTCTCTTCCACTCGCCTTTTGTCCTACTACGACCTTTAACATAAGCACACTAGCAGTAGATGGCTGATTCTTCTCCTCTTCGCCGCTCTCAAAGCGCGGCACGCTTGCTCACTGAACTGAACTCAGTTGACTCAGTTCTGACTAGGCTGGAGTGGCTATCTTTCCACTGGTACTAGCCTCCACCTGGAACTAAGCTCAAGCTGCAGTCTTCAGTTCTTTCAATAACTGCTGTTCTCTTTCCCTCTTTCTTTCTAAGCTCTGTCTGAAGCGGCTATCAGGATTCACCGTCTGACCTGCACTGGCTTTGCGGACTCACTGATCTGTGCTCGCCCCTAGAGCTAACTCTCCACTCTCCAAGAAACTAACAACTTCTCACTTCTTGTAGAATCACCAACTACACTGAACTTGCTCTAGTCTACAGGTGACACTGCAGGCTGCAGCCCTCTGACTAGACTGTCTAGACTGTCTGCTCTTCAGTGGCTTCACCATCCTTATATACCTGAAAAGGCTCCCTCTGTTGCTCTAGGGATTGGTGAAAATTGTGTGAATGAATATCAGGTCTCCTTGTGGTTGTTACCTTCAGTGCATCCTCCTGGGAAATGAGATTCCAAGTGCAGCTGGGCTCTACATATACAGGGGCTGGCTGTGGATGATGTATATACAGGGCTGTGGGCTGGCTGTGGCTCATGTATACAGGGCTGGCTGGGCTGATGTATACAGCGGTTGGCTGTGTATATACAGGGGGTGGCTGATGTATATTACAGGGGCTGAGGGCTGGCTGTGGCTGATTATATACAGGGGTGGCTGTGGCTGATGTATATACGGGGCTGGCTGTGGCTGATGTATATACAGGGGCTTTCTGTAGCTGATGTATCTGTGTCGACCCGCCACCACAATTGTGGGTTACCAGGGCAATGGGGTACTCAGAGCGAGCCCGTAGAAGTCTATGGGATTGTCACAGGTAGCGGTGGCTCGGTCTGTGGCCCTAGCGGTCTGGCGTATGTTGGGGGAATATTTACAGGGGATAGATATATTTACAGTTCGTGACGCCACCTGTAGTCTCTGGTAATTTGTACCAGCGCTGCTGTAGATCTCTGAGGGGATGGTGATGCAGCTAGATGTCGGGTCCCCTACAGGTGGGACTCTTCCCTCAGGTCGGTAGTTATATAGGGATTGTGCAGGCATGCAAATAAATAACTCAGTCTCACACCGTCAGCGTCTTTCCATACCTTTACTTGCAAGATGGTAAGGCAGGTCCCAGGGAGGCTGATGGGGTTGATGGAGGATGAGCTTTGAGGCAACGTTAAGCAAGTTAGGGCCTCCTTTACTGTCCAATAATGATGAGTCCAACCAGCCTGAAGCGTAGTTCCCTCTATAATTCCAGCTATTCCAAAGCTGTTCTGCCCGGTCAGTTTTTGTGGTCGGAGCCTTCTGTGAGAAAGCTGAATTCCTATCTTGTCGTGCACTGACTCAAGGTCCTCACTTCCCTGACCCAGTTACGTACTGACTATTCGGGGCTGCTTGCCGCGACCTAAGGTCCGGTAAGTCTCTGGCTCTCTCACCACCAAGCGTGAAGCTCTAGTGATCCTTCGGTCCCCAGTGACCGGTTACAATGTGCAGGTATCCTATACCTATGGCACTTCTCTGTTCTCTTCCACTTTGCCCTTCGATTTGCTCAACTCTTAATAGATATCTCAGTCCGTTTTCCAGTGGGGCACAGCTCTGACTAGGCTGAGGTGAACTAGGCCACCTGTACTAGCCTCCACTTTCTGAACTGCTGACAGGCTCAGACTGGACACGTCTACTCTGTCCAAAGACAGGAAACTGACTGCTCACACTCCCTTCTACACCCCTGCTGGGTGTGTCCGAAGTGTACATGATGTCATGAAGAGCCCTTAACCATTACCTCTCCACTCATCCTCCTGGTATTGTGTACCAGGGCTACACATTCCCCATGGTAAACGACAGCACTCCCGGGCTGTAAAATATATAAAGAGACAATTTGTTTATGCATTAAACATTAAACATTAATTCGTCCCATCCGGGAGGTAAGGATGTCTTAAACGTTGCAAACAAAACATTATAGAAAAATACAAATATTAAATAACATTTTCATATAAATAGACAATATGCTTGTGAAGGACCCGCACCAAACCTTCAACGTGGGTCCTGGGTGGGCTGCAGGACATCCGAATGCAGACCTCACTCAGTGCCACACCACACGGGTTTTCTGTTCAGAGGTAAGTCAAGGCTTCGTGTGAAACCATTAAAAGGCACCTTAGTGCAACTATTTACAGGATACAGTTTTTGGGCTGGCTCAGTCCTCAGCCTCTGAGTCCATTATAAGACATAATAGGAAAAAACATATATATATAGACTTTTTACAATATTCACATCAATTCGTTATAATCACTGCTGATATCTAATGGGTAACTTCCCTTTTGTGATTCGCTCTGATCTACGTGGAGTAGCTTCAGGTATATCAAGTTGCGATCTGTCTGCACTGCGTAACGGCAAACTATAGAACTGCCTCAATCTTTCTATGGATCTGGCAAGCGTACTGATGGCTGGGCGGTGTGAGTCAGCTTCACCAGGGGATCCCATAGTATGGGGCGCTGCTTCAGATGATCCTTCGTGAGATTCCATAGGTTGAGGTGTTGCTGGGATGGGTAACTCCTGAACGGGCTCGACTGGCACCACGGGCACAACTGGAGGTAAAACTTCCTCTTGTGGCTGATAAAACTGCAACACCGGAACTATTACAGCATCTCCCAGTCTAGGCCAATCCGCAGGAAAATCTCCCAGATCGGTGTGTATGACCTCTTCTTTCCTTTCTTTTTGATTGATGACAGGGTTCTTTTCACAACATTTCAAGGGTTCTGGACACAATTTCAAATGGTCTCTGGACACAGTGGTTATTGTTCTTCCTCCGTCCTTACTGATGATACAAACTTTTCTGTTGTCATATCTAGAATCTTGTACGACGTAGGGTTCTTGCTCCCACTGGTTATCCAATTTGTGCATCTTCCTTTTTCTTTTTAATACTACCTCTCCAGGCATCAAAGGCTTGGCAGGAGCATTTCGGTTGTAAACATCTTCCTGTTTCTCTCGTGCCTTGTTGAGACTTTCCTCTACACAGATTTGTACTCTTCTGTATTGCTCTTGCCGATTGATGTCCCAGTTTTCAACGGCGTCGTCTGCCTCCGGTTCTACCACTCCAAGTTCTAGATCCATTGGTAGTCTTCCGGGCCTTGCTCTCATAAGATAGGCTGGAGTGCAGTTAGTAGAACTTACAGGTATATGGTTATACAAATCAACCAAATCAGGTAGTAAGTCCGGCCATCGATTTCTGTCTTCCAACGGTATGGATCTCAACAAGTCAAGGACAATATGGTTCATTTTTTCACAAAGACGTTGGTTTGAGGGTGGTATGGCGTTGTTCTAATTTTCTTGCACCCGTACATGTGACAGAATTCCTTGAATAAATCAGCTTCGAAAGCAGGTCCCTGATCGGTTAAGACTTGCTCGGGATACCCATGCGGTCTGCAGAAGCTTGCTTGAAAGGTTTTCGCGGCCGTCACTGCGGTCTGGTCCTTAACTGGAACAACCACCAGAAATCTGGAGTAATGGTCCACCATGGTCAGGGCGTATGAGTATCCAGTTCTACTTGGCGACAATTTGACGTGGTCCAGGGCCACAATCTCCAGGGGACGAGTCGTCCGGATAGGTTGCAGGGGTGCCTTCTGACTACCGTAGTCCTTTCTTCTGAGACCACAGGGTCCACAGTTCCGACACCACCTCTCAATGGAGCTGCGCATCCCTACCCAGTAGAACCGGCATCTCAACAGGGTCTCCAGCTTTCTCCAGCCAAAGTGTCCTGCTTGATCGTGATATGCTTCCAACACCATTGGGACGTCTGCCTTGGGGACCACGATTTGCCAGACCATCTCATGGGTTCTGGGGTTGACGTATCTCCTGCACAACTTCTCACGGTATAGGAACAACCTGCTTTTCTCGTTCCACAGGAGCTTGGCTGACATAGGTGCATCCTTTTCCAAAGAGGAGCCTTCCTGTCTTAACAACTCCTTGATGCGGCTGACCACTGGATCACTGTCCTGAGTCTCTTTCCAGCTGTGATGGGGTAAAGGATTTAATGTTGCACCATACTGCTTTCTGTTGACTCGATGCTCGTGGACTACCCCATTTCGATGGAACGCAGGTAGCTCAATTTCTTCCAGGTCATCCGTTTCTTCTTCCGTATCAGAGTCATGCGGCATTCGGGACAATGCGTCAGCATTAGCATTCTTTCGACCTGCCCGGTACTTGATAGTAAACTGGTAATTGGACAACCGAGCCATCCATCGCTGCTCCATGGCACCCAGCTTGGCAGTTTCCAGGTGCGTTAACGGGTTGTTATCTGTAAACGCAGTGAACTGATTAGAGGCCAGATAATGCTTAAATCTTTCAGTAATGGCCCAGACCAGCGCCAGAAACTCCAGCTTGAAGCTGCTATAATTTTCCGGATTCCTTTCAGTTGGCCTGAGTTTTCTGCTAGCATATGCGATGACTTTTTCTTGGCCATTCTGCTTCTGACTGAGAACTGTTCCCAAACCTTCATTACTGGCGTCGGTGTACAACAGGAACGGTTGGCTGTAATCAGGATAGGTTAAGATCTCATCACCTGTAAGGATCTCTTTCATCTTTTGG
The DNA here is from genome assembly GCA_033576555.1 of Oophaga sylvatica. NCBI lineage: Eukaryota > Metazoa > Chordata > Amphibia > Anura > Dendrobatidae > Oophaga > Oophaga sylvatica. Next base: position 30,207 of record JARQOD010008229.1, on the reverse strand, counting down.
AATGCTTCAGCCTGTTCTTTACCCCAATTAAAGGGAGGGTTTCTGCTCTTTAAGGATTGTCCTACCAGGAGGTCCTGTAAAGGAGCTGCCTTCTTCGTGTAATCTTTCACGAACCTTCTGTAGTAACCGTTAGTCCCAGGAACTGTCGCACTTCCTTAAGGTTCTTCGGCTCCGGCCACTTCTGGATGGCAGTGACTTTCTCTGGGTCCGGCGCTACTCCTTCCGAACTGACGATGTGCCCCAAGTATTGTACCTTCTGCTTGAGTAGATGGCATTTTGAGGGTTTCAACTTCATCCCGTACCTGGACAGAGACTCAAATACTTCTGCCAGGTGCTTCAGATGGTCCTCATATGTCTTGGAATACACGATGACGTCGTCTAGGTATAGCAGCACGGTTTCAAAATTGAGATGTCCCAGACAATTTTCCATCACTCTCTGAAATGTTCCTGGGGCACTGCTGAGCCCAAACGGCATTCTGTCGAACTCACAGAGCCCCATTGGGGTGGTGAAAGCCGTTTTCTCACGATCCTCCTCAGCCACAGCCACTTGCCAGTAACCACTAGTCAGATCGAGGGTAGAAAAGTAGTTAGCCGTTTTCAGAGCAGCTAATGATTCCTCTATACGTGGTAACGGGTATGCATCCTTGTGTGTTATGCGGTTCACCTGCCTGTAATCCACACACATTCTCATACTACCATCTTTCTTTTTAACCAGAACTAGAGGGGCTGCCCAGGGGCTACAACTATCCCTTATCACCCCAGCTTTCTTCATATCATGCAACATTTCTTTAGCCTTCTGATAATGAGCTGGAGGTATGGGCCTATACCGCTCTTTGATGGGAGGATGACTGCCTGTAGGGATATGATGTTGGACTCCCTTAATTACCCCAAATCAAGTGGATTCTTGCTAAACACTTGGGCATACTCTTGCACCACCCGCAATACCCCTTGCTTCTGGTGAGCGGGAGTGGTGTCCGTCCCAACATGGAGTTGCTGACACCATTCCGCCACCTGAGTTGCTGGGTCATTGTCCTCCGCTATTTGACAGGAGTCTAAGGACTCAGCAGGGAGAATAGAATTATTATCAACAGCATGTAGTTTAGCAATAGTTGCGTAACGGGGTAAGTTTACCTCATCATCTCCCCAATTGAGAAGCCGTACCGGTACTCTTCCATTCACCACTTCTACTACTCCTCTAGCAGTCATAAGTGTAGGTCTATGTTCTGAATGGTGGGGTTCTACTACAGCTTGGTAATTCTGTCCTCTCAGACCTATGGCTGCCCTGCACCAAATGATCATTTCACTCATTGGGGGTATCACAATAGGATCCGAGTCAGTGACCCGTACATTACCAATTTCGCCGTCTGTAAGCTTCGCTTGCTGCTGACACACCAGGGCCCGGATCTCTCTTTGGATTACTCCTCTCTGCCTTGGTCGGGCAATCTCAGCGAGCTGTTGGAGCAAGAACACAACTTCTCCCAAACAATTACCGATAATGTTAGTACCCAAAATTATATTTAAACCGTTCTCCTCATTTACAGTCTTTACTACCAGAAGCCCCTGGTCTTTCAACTCCTCTCTGCCCACCTTTACATCTACACATTTTGTCCCGGATGCTGTCACCTGGCTGTTGTGAACAGTGATAGAAGGCCATCCGGAGATCCGTTTCTGTGCGGTCTTCAAATATGGCATGCAGCTTAAGGAAGATCGCAGGTACCGACTCCTGATCAACGGTATCCCAAGTCTCCACTTCCCTCTCAGCAGCACCAGTTAGCTGCCCTATTAGCACAGCAGCTTTTTGTCTCTCAGGCATGGAGTACATTTCTAGGATGCTGCATAACTTCCGCTTGAAGCCTGCTAATGTGCCTGGCTCACCGCTGTACTGGGGAAGCCATTTCGCCCCAGGCATATATGGGAGCGTTAGTGGCATGATCGGGACTACCGGACTGGGTGCAGGGCCTGCGCCCCCATCTGGCGCTACAATACCAGACGGTGCGGGATTGGGGCCTCCGGCCGGGGCCGCACTGTCAGCCGGTTGTTGTGACATCTTAGTGCCCCTTGGTTAAACGGAGCCTACCGGTTTCAGACGCTGCTACTTCACAGGCACACAAGGCTCGCAATGCTGCAAGTTTCGTATCCTGTTCGTGACGCCAAATTTTTGTGTCGACCCGCCACCACAATTGTGGGTTACCAGGGCAATGGGGTACTCAGAGCCGAGCCCGTAGAAGTCTATGGGATTGTCACAGGTAGCGGTGGCTCGGTCTGTGGCCCTAGCGGTCTGGCGTATGTTGGGGGAATATTTACAGGGGATAGATATATTTACAGTTCGTGACGCCACCTGTAGTCTCTGGTAATTTGTACCAGCGCTGCTGTAGATCTCTGAGGGGATGGTGATGCAGCTAGATGTCGGGTCCCCTACAGGTGGGACTCTTCCCTCAGGTCGGTAGTTATATAGGGATTGTGCAGGCATGCAAATAAATAACTCAGTCTCACACCGTCAGCGTCTTTCCATACCTTTACTTGCAAGATGGTAAGGCAGGTCCCAGGGAGGCTGATGGGGTTGATGGAGGATGAGCTTTGAGGCAACGGTTAAGCAAGTTAGGGGCCTCCTTTACTGTCCAATAATGATGAGTCCAACCAGCCTGAAGCGTAGTTCCCTCTATAATTCCAGCTATTCCAAAGCTGTTCTGCCCGGTCAGTTTTTGTGGTCGGAGCCTTCCTGTGAGAAAGCTGAATTCCTATCTTGTCGTGCACTGACTCAAGGTCCTCACTTCCCCTGACCCCAGTTACGTACTGACTATTCGGGGCTGCTTGCCGCGACCTAAGGTCCGGTAAGTCTCTGGCTCTCTCACCACCAAGCGTGAAGCTCTAGTGATCCTTCGGTCCCCAGTGACCGGTTACAATGTGCAGGTATCCTATACCTATGGCACTTCTCTGTTCTCTTCCACTTTGCCCTTCGATTTGCTCAACTCTTAATAGATATCTCAGTCCGTTTTCCAGTGGGGCACAGCTCTGACTAGGCTGAGGTGAACTAGGCCACCTGTACTAGCCTCCACTTTCTGAACTGCTGACAGGCTCAGACTGGACACGTCTACTCTGTCCAAAGACAGGAAACTGACTGCTCACACTCCCTTCTACACCCCTGCTGGGTGTGTCCGAAGTGTACATGATGTCATGAAGAGCCCTTAACCATTACCTCTCCACTCATCCTCCTGGTATTGTGTACCAGGGCTACACATATCTACAGTGGCTGGGGACTGGCTGATTTATACAGGGGCTGGAGGCTGGCTGATGTATATACAGGGGCTGGCTGTGCCTGATGTATATACAAGGGCTGGGGGCTGGCTGATGTATACATGGGCTGGCTGTGGCTGATGTATATACCGGGGCTGAGGGCTGGCTGTGGCTGATGTATATAAGATAGCGAAGGTTTGGCACACGAGTCGAAAAATTGGTGCAAGTGAACGTGGTCAAGGATCCCTTAAATCATAATGTCAAATGAACACTGCACTCGTAGAGAAAAAAATTACTTCAAGTGAATTTTATTGAATATATTTTGAAAGAGCGACAAGTAATTTGACGTTTCGGCCTAAACTCGGCCTTGATCACACAGTCGCCTTATTGTGGTTGTCTAAAGGAGGTAGTTCTGGACATCCTGTAACAGGACTAGTCCTGGATAGAAGAGTTTGGTCTTTATTATAGGTACTTTAGAGACACATATAAAGTCTGTCTGAGGAATGATCCTGTAGGAAATGGGGTCAGGATCATGTATATGCGGTCTGGATCTCAGTAGCAGACAGTTATATAATGGTAGGGCCCCCACCAGCTTAGGCACTGATGTGCCAGCGTTCTCACTGGGCCACCAATGCCCTGGATTTAATCCCACACCACCACCAACGGATTCTTACAGCACATGCTAACAAGCGCTGCAGCTGCCCTTCTATTACTCTACAACTGCATAACCGCATTTGTATACCATACATGCTACCAAGCACTCCGGTTGGTCTCCTACCATTATATAACTGTCTGCTACTGAGATCCAGACCGCATATACATGATCCTGACCCCATTTCCTACAGGATCATTCCTCAGACAGACTTTATATGTGTCTCTAAAGTACCTATAATAAAGACCAAACTCTTCTATCCAGGACTAGTCCTGTTACAGGATGTCCAGAACTACCTCCTTTAGACAACCACAATAAGGCGACTGTGTGATCAAGGCCGAGTTTAGGCCGAAACGTCAAATTACTTGTCGCTCTTTCAAAATATATTCAATAAAATTCACTTGAAGTAATTTTTTTCTCTACGAGTGCAGTGTTCATTTGACATTGTGGCTGATGTATATGCAGGGGCTGGGGGCTGGCTGATGTATACAGGTGCTGGGGAGAGGCTGATGTGTATACAGGGGCTGGCTGTGGCTGATGTGTATACAGGGGCTGGCTGTGGCTGATGTATGTACGGGGGCTGGCTGTGGCTGATGTATGTACGGGGGCTGGCTGTGGCTGATGTATATATAGGGGCTGGGGGCTGGCTGTGGCTGATGTATATACAGGGGCTGGCTGATGTATACAGGGGCTGGGGGCAGGCTGATGTGTATACAGGGGCTGGCTGTGGCTGATGTGTATACAGGGGCTGGCTGTGGCTGATGTATGTGTGTAGCCCAGCTATGCAGGCACACATAAAGTCCAGGAGAGTGCACAGGAAGGTAACAGCAAAGCTTGATATCTATGCACTTCACTCACATTTTTAGACACACCCATCAGGGGTACAAGAGGAAGTGACACTTAGCAATCAGAGTTCAGTCAGTTTCCTGTCTTCGGACAGTGCAGTTCAGTCGAGTGAGTCTGGACTTGGAGAGAGAGAAGGGAGGACTGAATCCTCGCAGAGTTAACGTAGCTCACCTGACAAGCAAGTGGAGGCTAGTACGGGTGAAGTGGATCATCCTAGCCTAGTCAGAGCTACCCTTAGTCAGTACCTCAACAGAAGCTGGAGGGAGGAGGATACTGAGAGCTGCTCGGCGAGCTCTAGAAGAAAGCTGACATTACCATCGAAGTCACATTGCTTGTGCTAAGAGCGAGAGCAGGGCGAAGGGCACAGTGGAGAAGATAGAGAAGTGCTTTAGGTATTGGATTGCCTGCACTAAATCACCGGACACCGGGGTCCGAAGTGTTGCTACTGTTTCAGGGATAGTAACAAGAAAACCGGAGGCATCTGGACTACAGGTCGCAGAGTGCAGCCTTAAGTGTCAATACGTAATCGGAGTCAGGAGGAACAAGGACTTTTAGCTAGGCCAAGCATAGAAGGACTCTGTTCTCACCACATAGAAGGCTGCACCACAATATTGGCCGGGCAGTACAGCTATTGAGAGAGCTGGGAATTCAGAATTAACTTTGCTTCAGGCAAGTTGGATTCACATGTATATGAGTAAAGGAGGCCTCTAACCTGCTCAGCTGTTACCCGAATGTGCACTCTCCACCCCGACCAGCTCCCCGGGATCTGCTTGAACCACCATCAGTAAAAGGTATGAAAAGAAGCTGCATTGTGTTTGGCTGAATTCTTACTACACCCTGCATTATCATCACCATAGACTTCCAGGGACCCGTCTCACCTGTGGGAGACTTACTACCAAGCTGCCCCATAACATCCCCTGTGAAAGTCCTTAGAGCAGCGCTGGTACAATTTACCAGAAACCGCAGGTGGCGTCACAAACTACCTATCCTAAATATCCCCTGTAAATATTCCCCATCGCATTGACTGCCAGGGCCACGGACCGAGCCACCGCTGCCAGTGACATCTCCCATGGAAATCGATGGGCTCGGCTCCGAGTACCCATAGCCCTGGTATCCACAATTGTGGTGCGAGTCATTTAAAACTTGGCGTCACGAACAGGATACGAAAACTTGCAATTGTGAGTCCTGTGTGCCTATATTGACTGTATGGTGAAAAAGACTGTTTGCTGCATTTGGCGCCAAATACCGCCATTTTACCGCCAAGTTGGCGCCTTGAGGTGCTGGTGAAGAAGGTGGGCGTGCATTCGTGGGCGTGTACCCCCCTGAGGCGCGAAAGATATGGCCGCCCTCTCCAAATGTTACTACAATGTGCAGTCCAGCCCCACTGCTAAAGAAATCCGCCTCCTCTTCATCCTCTATGCGAAGAGGAGGAGACGCAAATCCCGCCTCCACGGAAGAGACCAGACAGTTCCTGATGGAACCTACACTCTTGCCTGGGACGAGGTGGCAGAAGGACAAGAGCAGCTATGCAGTGGAGCAGTGGAGCGCAGGCCCTGCTCCCCGGAGAAGCTGTTGTTTGAACCTGAGCCATCCCTAATACAGAAGCTTCAGCAAACTATGCTGGAGCTGCAGAAGGAGAATGCGGTGCTCAGAAGATTAATCCAGCGTCATGCAGACTTGCAGGAGACAGAGAGACGCTGGCGTGCCCAGATACAGCGGCTGCTGTGGGACGCAGTGCTCTCTCCCACAAGCATAATGCCGTCTCCTGATTTCCCAAGTTCCCTGCTGAGGAAGGCTGAAGGACGACCGGAGGCTGCCACCAAAAGTGCTGTACCTGATCCCACCGATGCGGAGGTGGAGGAGAAGGAGGCTGAGGAGGTCCTGCCCGTTCCGGAGTGCCAGCCAGGCAAGGAGGCCGCAGCAGATTACAGTCCCCCGGTAGGGACACCGGAGGGAACCCAGCCGTCTGTGATGGAGCAGCGACAGCAGCAGGTTAGTGCGTCCCCAACCGAGCCATTGCGCACACCTGCTTCCTGCTCTGCATCACACCAGCATTGTGCGTCCTATTTTGCATCGCAACCCGTGATCACATCGGCATCGCCCCCTGCAGGCCCATCGCAATCTATGTCGCAATCGGCATCGCCTCTGCTTACTCAACGCAAACCAAGTCGCAATCTGTACAGCAGCCCAGGTCTCAGCCAGCGCTGCCGCCTAAACCGCAAACTGCGACCAAGTTAGTATCGCAAAATGTTGGGACACCTGTAGTGACGCAATCGGCGTCTCACAAAGAGGAAGCACCCGGCGTGCCCCTAGCGGTTCGCACAAGGACTGTAGCGACCCAGACCTTGATAGCAGGTCATGACCTGTTTGTAATGCGCTCTAAAGAGCATCGCGTTGTTCCAGCCCCCGGGGTGGAAGACGTAATTGAAAGTAATAACTAGTGAAGACCGGTAGGACCCAGACAGGGGTTTACCGCATTCTAGAAACTGTAGAAAGTTTTGAAAGAAAATTGCATTTTTGCACTTTAGTATTTTATACTGATGTTTTACATATTTGGAATAGAATACCCGGCTGGGTAAAGAGAGTTAAAGAATTTAGAAAGTTAAATAATGTGTTGATTGCATAGTATAGCCTGGTTGGGTAAAGTTAAAGTAAAAGTTATTGACATGTGAATATTTGAAGAATATATGTGATTTAACCTTTCATGGACTGAGAGGCTGAGGACTGAGCCAGCCCAAGAACTGATCTTTGTAAATAGTTGAGCTTCGGTGCATTATCTTGGTTTTACATGAAACCATTGCTAACTACCTCAGAAGAAAAACCCGTATGGTGGGGCCCAGAGTGAGGTCTGCAATAAAGTCCTGCAGCCCACCCAGGACCCACGTGGGAGGTTTTTGGTGCGGGTCCTCCACCAGTATCTAGTATTTATGAACATATTTGATATTTTGATATTTTGATACTTTTGTATTCTTCATTGTACAAAATGTAACGTTCAAGAAATCCTTACCTCCCGGATGGGAAGAGTTATAATGTTTATGTTATTGCAAAACAAAATGTTTCTTTTTGTCTTTTACAGTCCGGGAGTGCTGTGTTTTACCAAGGGGGGATGTGTAGCCCAGCTATGCAGGCACACATAAAGTCCAGGAGAGTGCACAGGAAGGTAACAGCAAAGCTTGATATCTATGCACTTCACTCACATTTTTAGACACACCCATCAGGGGTACAAGAGGAAGTGACACTTAGCAATCAGAGTTCAGTCAGTTTCCTGTCTTCGGACAGTGCAGTTCAGTCGAGTGAGTCTGGACTTGGAGAGAGAGAAGGGAGGACTGAATCCTCGCAGAGTTAACGTAGCTCACCTGACAAGCAAGTGGAGGCTAGTACGGGTGAAGTGGATCATCCTAGCCTAGTCAGAGCTACCCTTAATCAGTACCTCAACAGAAGCTGGAGGGAGGAGGATACTGAGAGCTGCTCGGCGAGCTCTAGAAGAAAGCTGACATTACCATCGAAGTCACATTGCTTGTGCTAAGAGCGAGAGCAGGGCGAAGGGCACAGTGGAGAAGATAGAGAAGTGCTTTAGGTATTGGATTGCCTGCACTAAATCACCGGACACCGGGGTCCGAAGTGTTGCTACTGTTTCAGGGATAGTAACAAGAAAACCGGAGGCATCTGGACTACAGGTCGCAGAGTGCAGCCTTAAGTGTCAATACGTAATCGGAGTCAGGAGGAACAAGGACTTTTAGCTAGGCCAAGCATAGAAGGACTCTGTTCTCACCACATAGAAGGCTCCACCACAATATTGGCCGGGCAGTACAGCTATTGAGAGAGCTGGGGATTCAGAATTAACTTCGCTTCAGGCAAGTTGGATTCACATGTATATGAGTAAAGGAGGCCTCTAACCTGCTCAGCTGTTACCCGAATGTGCACTCTCCACCCCGACCAGCTCCCCGGGATCTGCTTGAACCACCATCAGTAAAAGGTATGAAAAGAAGCTGCATTGTGTTTGGCTGAATTCTTACTACACCCTGCATTATCATCACCATAGACTTCCAGGGACCCGTCTCACCTGTGGGAGACTTACTACCAAGCTGCCCCATAACATCCCCTGTGAAAGTCCTTAGAGCAGCGCTGGTACAATTTACCAGAAACCGCAGGTGGCGTCACGAACTACCTATCCTAAATATCCCCTGTAAATATTCCCCATCGCATTGACTGCCAGGGCCACGGACCGAGCCGCCGCTGCCAGTGACATCTCCCATGGAAATCGATGGGCTCGGCTCCGAGTACCCCATAGCCCTGGTATCCACAATTGTGGTGCGAGTCATATGTATGGGGGCTGGCTGTAGCTGATGTACACATGGGCTGATGTATACAGGGGCTGGCTGAGCTGATGTATATACAGGGGCTGTGGCTGGGCTGATGTAAATACAGGCCCTTGCTGTGGCTGATGTATGCTGGGGATGGCTATGCTGATGTATATACAGGTGGTACTGGGCTTAGTAGGCTGGGGCTGGACCTGGTGATGATATATATATACAGGTGGTGCTGGGCTCAGTGGGCTGGGGCTAGACCTGGTGATGATATATATATATATACAGGTGATGCTGGGCTCAGTGGGCTGGGGCTGGACCTGGTGATGATATATATATATACAGGTGGTGCTGGGCTCAGTGGGCTGGGGCTGGACCTGGTGATGATATATATATACAGGTGGTGCTGGGCTCAGTGGGCTGGGGCTGGACCTGGTGATGATATATAGAGGTGGTGCTGGGCTCAGTGGTCTGGAGATGATATATACAGGTGGTGCTGGGCTCAGTGGGCTGGGGCTGGTGATGCTGTATATACAGGTGCTGGGCTTAGTGGGCTGGTGATGATATATATACAGGTATGGAGCAGTTTCATTCATCTTTTTTGTTCTAAAATTTTACAATCTGAACGACCATGGCTTGCCACCCCTAGTTTTGATCCTGGGTACGCCCATGTTTCAGGGGCTGAATCAGTTCCAGCGCAATAAATACTGTGCAGAAAGACAGCACGCTCTCAGATCAACAGTAGCAAGCCAGTAACACAGTGCGTTGTCATAATACCTGGCATGCAGAGACCAGTGATGTCACTTGCAGGGACAGTGGTTGTCTCTGCACGCCAGGTATTCTGACAACGCTCACTGACAGCCTTTGCCCCCTCATAATGTTTGAGTATCCCAGCATCTACTGGGATTCTCAAATGAAGCATAATCAAAAAGGCAGTGAAAAGAAAAAAAAATGCAGTTAGATAGTGTAGGTAGGGTAGGTTCCGGAATTTTTGATTCAAGTATACAGTACAGACAAAAAGTTTGGACACACCTTCTCATTTAAAGATTTTTCTGTATTGTACATTCACACTGAAGGCATCAAAACTATGAATTAACACATGTGGAATATGCTTAACAAAAAAGTGTGAAACAACTGAAAATATGTCTTATCAGGGGCGGATTACCCGAGGGTCAATCTGGCCGGTAGCCCAGGGCCCAGTGGTGTGGGGGGGCCCAGCGCCACCATCAGGGCATTACTGCCCTGACTTGTGTATGGGGCCCGGTGGGCAGAGGGGGCCCGCATCGGACCCAGTCTCTTCTGCTCACCGGGCCCCTACTGGCGGCCGGCAGGCTAAACCAGGCCCTTAGCGGCGCTGTGGCAGTTTAACGCTTTTGACATGCGGGCCCGCGCCCGCACGTCAATAGTTAATAGCCGCCAACCAATCGGAGGCTGGCAGCTGACATCAGCCGCAGCGCGCACATCGCCGGCGTCTGACGTCATTGTCAGTCGCCAGCGAGTGCGCGCTTCAGCTGCGTGGAGAGAACTTTGCCACAGGAGCGCGGCAAAGTAAGAAGAAGAACATGTTTTTTTTTTTTGCTTTTTTTATTGAGCTGTTATTTCCTATGACTGCTGTTATTTCCTATGACGCATGCGCTGTTATTTCCTATGACGCATACGCTGGTGACTGACGTGCGTGCTGCATGCTTCCTCCGGCTGCTTTGCCCGGATCACGTGGGTCTCCATGTGTTTCCGGCGCTTGACCACCAGAGTGTTGTATGCTGCGCGTCATTCCTGTATTAGGGGAACAGATAGGGCAATCTGTCACAAAGACAGGGATCGTCGAACAGTGTGCTGCCTACCTGGCGCTCGAGTCCGACACATCGCTGATCGGGTTGACAGATTACTGGGAGGGGCTGGTGAGGACCCAGCGGTCATGGTGCACATTGGCACAAATGACAAAGTTAGAGGTAGGTGGAAGGTCCTTAAAGACGATTTCAGGGAATTAGGCTGCAAGCTTAAAGCAAGGACCTCCAACGTGGTATTTTCTGAAATACTGCCTGTACCACGTGTCACACCAGAGAGGCAACGGGAGATTAGGGAGGTTAATAAGTGGCTCAAGAATTGGTGTAGGAAGGAGGGGTTTGGGTTCCTGGAGAACTGGGCCGACTTCTCAGTTGGCTACAGGTTCTATGCTAGGGACGGGCTGCACCTCAATGGGGAGGGTGCAGCTGTGCTGGGGGAGAAAATGGCTAGAAGGTTGGAGGAGTCTTTAAACTAGGGACTAGGGGGGAGGGTATTCATTTTATAGGAGGGGAAGGCAGTGCAGATAGAGACCTGGCACAAATAATGAAATTGGGGGTGGGGGTGGCATGGGGGGTGGGGTTAGAACAGTTAATAATTTAAGAAAGAATAGAGGTTCAGAGAGATACATAAAGTGCATGTATACTAATGCTAGAAGCCTCACCAACAAAATGGCGGAATTAGAATTAATTTTGTTGGAACATAATTATGACACGGTGGGGATATCTGAGACTTGGCTGGATGAGAGCCACGAATGGGCGGTTAATTTACAGGGCTATAGTCTGTTTATTAATGACCGTAAAAATAAGCGAGGTGGGCGGGTGTGTTTATATGTAAAATCATCCTTAAAACCCATCCTGGTGATATCTGTGAATCTAATGAAAATGTAGAGTCTCTGTGGGTGGAGATTAGGGGAGGGGGGAAAAATAATAAATTACTGATAGGGGTTTGTTATAAGTCTCCTAAAATAATGGAAGCAACAGAGAATATCCTCGTAAAGCAAATAGATGAAGCAGCAACTCAAGGAGAAGTCATTATTATGGGGGACTTCAACTACCCTGAAATACATTGGGGAACAGAAACCTGTAGTTACAGCAAAGGTAATAGGTTTTTGGCAACTATGAGAGACAATTACCTTTCACAACTAGTTCAGGACCCAACAAGAGGGGGGGCACTGCTAGACCTAATATTAACCCCTTCACCCCCAAGGGTGGTTTGCACGTTAATGACCGGGCCAATTTTTACAATTCTGACCACTGTCTCTTTATGAGGTTATAACTCTGGAACGCTTCAACGGATCTTCGCGATTCTGAGATTGTTTTCTCGTGACATATTGTACTTCATGTTAGTGGTAAAATTTCTTCGATATAACTTGCGTTTATTTTTGAAAAAAACGCAAATATGGCGAAAATTTTAAAAATTTTGCAATTTTCAAACTTTGAATTTTTTTTCCCTTAAAACAGAGAAATATGTCACACAAAATAGTTAAGAAATAACATTTCCCACATGTCTACTTTACATCAGCACAATTTTGGAACCAAAATTTTTCTTTGTTAGGAAATTAGAAGGGTTAAAAGTTGACCAGTGATTTCTCATTTTTACAACAAAATTTACAAAGCCATTTTTTTAGGGACCACCTCACATTTGAAGTCACTTTGAGGGGTCTATATGGCAGAAAATACCCAAAAGTGACACCATTATAAAAACTGCACCCCTCAAGGTACTCAAAACTACATTCAAGAAGTTTATTAACCCTTCAGGTGCTTCACAGGAGCTGAAGCAACGTGGATGGAAAAAATTAATATTTAACTTTTTAGCCACAAAAATGATCTTTTACAAACTTTTTTTTATTTTCACAAGGGTAAAAGGAGAAAATGGACAGATAAAGTTGTTGTGCAATTTCTCCTGAGTACGCCAATACCCCATATGTGGGGGAAAACCACTGTTTGGGCACACGGCAGAGCTCGTAAGGGAAGGAGCGCCGTTTGACTTTTTCAAACTAAAATTGGCTGGAATTGAGATTGGACGCCATGTCGTGTTTGGAGAGCCACTGATGCGCCTAAACAGTGGAAACCCCCCACAAGTGACACCATTTTGGAAACTAGACTCCCTAAGGAACTTATCTAGATCTGTTGTGAGCACTTTGAACCCTAAAGTGTTTCACAAAAGTTTATAATGCCTGGGTGTGAAAAAAAAAAAAAAACAATTTTCCACAAAAATGATTTTTTAGTCCCAAATTTTTGATTTTTCCCAAGGAAATTGGACCCCAAAACTTGTTGTCCAATTTGTCCTGATACGTGATACCCATATGGGGGGGGGGAACTGTTTGGGCGCACGGCAGGGCTTGGAAAAGAAGCAGTAACGTTTTGGAATGCAAACATTGATGGGGTCATGTTCCGTTTGTAGTGCCCCAGATGAGCCTAAACAGTGGAAACCCCCCACAAGTGACCCCATTTTGGAAGCTAGACCCCCTAAGGAACTTATCTAGATCTTTGGTGAGCACTTTGAACCCCAAGTGCTTCACACAAGTTTATAATGCCCGGGCATGAAAATAAAAAATCCTATTTTTTTCCCACAAAAATTATCTCTTAGTCACTAATTTTTTATTTTCCCATAGGTAACAGGAGAAATTGGACCACAAAATTTGTTGTCCAATTTGTCCTGAGTACGCTGATACCCCATATGTGGGGGGAACCACTGTTTGGGCGCATGGCAGAGCTCGGAATGGAAGGAGCACTATTTGACTTTTTCCAACCAAAATTGGCTGGAATTGAGATTGGACGCCATGTTGCATTTGGAGAGCCCCTGATGTGCCTAAACAGTGGAAACCCCCCACAAGTGACCCCATTTGGGAAACTAGACCCCCTAAGGAACTTATCTAGATCTTTGGTGAGCAATTTGAACCCCCAAGTGCTTCACACAAGTTTATAACGTAGAGCCGTAAAATTAAAAAATTATATTTTTTCCACAAAATTGATCTTTTCACCCCAATTTTTTTTTCCCAAGGGAAACAAGACTCCAAAAGTTATTGTGCAATTTGTCCTGAGTGCGCTGATACCCCATATGTGGGGGTAAACCACTGTTTGGGTGCATGGCAGAGTTTGGAAGGGAAGGAGCGCCGTTTGACTTTTCAACGCAGAATTGGCTGGATGCCATGTCGTGTTTGGAGAGCTCCTGATCTGCCTAAACAGTGGAAACCCCCACAAATGACACCATTTTGGAAACTAGACCCCTCAAGGAACTTATCTAGATGTGTGGTGAGCACTTTGAACCCCAAAGTGCTTCACAGAAGTTTATAACGTACAGCCGTAAAATAAAAAAATTCTTTTTTTTTTTACAAAAATGATTTTTTAGCCCCCAATATTTTATTTTCCCAAGGGTAACAGGAGAAATTGGACCCCAAAAGTTGTTGTCCAATTTGTCCTGAGTATGCTGATACCCAATATGTGGGAGTAAACTACTGTATGGGCGCACGTCGGGGCTCGGAAGGGAAGTAGTGACGTTTTGGATTGCAGACTTTGATGGAATGGTCTGGGGGAGTCATGTCGCATTTGGAGAGCCCCTGATGCGCCTAAACAGTGGAAACCCCCCACAAGTGACCCCATTTTGGAAAATAGACCCCACAAGGAACTTATCTAGATGTGTGGTGAGCACTTTGAACCCCGAAGTGCTTTACAGAAGTTTATAACGTACAGCCGTAAAAAAATAAAAAATCCTTTTTTTTTTTACAAAAATGATTTTTTCGCCCCCAATATTTTATTTTCACAAGGGTAACAGGAGAAATTGGACCCCAAAAGTTGTTGTCCAATTTGTCTTGAGTACGCTGATACCCAATATGTGGGAGTAAACTACTGTATGGGCGCACGTCGGGGCTCGGAAGGGAAGTAGTGACGTTTTGGATTGCAGACTTTGACGGAATGGTCTGGGGGAGTCATGTCGCATTTGGAGAGCCCCTGATGCGCCTAAACAGTGGAAACCCCCCACAAGTGACCCCATTTTGGAAAATAGACCCCACAAGGAACTTATCTAGATGTGTGGTGAGCACTTTGAACCCCGAAGTGCTTCACAGAAGTTATAATAAAAAATCCTTTTTTTTTTTACAAAAATGATTTTTTCGCCCCCAATATTTTATTTTCACAAGGGTAACAGGAGAAATTGGACCCCAAAAGTTGTTGTCCAATTTGTCCTGAGTACGCTGATACCCAATATGTGGGAGAAAACTACTGTATGGGCACACGTCGGGGCTCGGAAGGGAAGTAGTGACGTTTTGGATTGCAGACTTTGATGGAATGGTCTGGGGGCGTCATGTCGCATTTGGAGAACCCCTGATGCGCCTAAACAGTGGAAACCCCCCACAAGTGACCCCATTTTGGAAAATAGACCCCACAAGGAACTTATCTAGATGTGTGGTGAGCACTTTGAACCCCGAAGTGCTTCACAGAAGTTTATAACGTACAGCCGTAAAAATAAAAAATCCTTTTTTTTTTTACAAAAATGATTTTTTCGCCCCCAATATTTTATTTTCACAAGGGTAACAGGAGAAATTGGACCCCAAAAGTTGTTGTCCAAATTGTCCTGAGTACGCTGATACCCAATATGTGGGAGAAAACTACTGTATGGGCACACGTCGGGGCTTGGAAGGGAAGTAGTGACGTTTTGGATTGCAGACTTTGATGGAATGGTCTGGGGGCGTCATGTCGCATTTGGAGAGCCCCTGATGCGCCTAAACAGTGGAAACCCCCCACAAGTGACCCCATTTTGGAAAATAGACCCCACAAGGAACTTATCTAGAAGTGTGGTGAGCGCTATGAAGCCCCAAGTACTTCACAGAAGTTTTATAACATACAGCCGTAAAAACAAAAAAATCATTTTTTTTTTACAAAAATGATTTTGTCGCCCCCAGTTTTTTTATTTTCCCAAGGGTAACAGGAGAAATAGGCCAAATTGCACAATAACTCTTGGGGTCCAGAGTATGCTGATACCCCATATGTGGGGTAAACTACTGTTTGGGCGCATGGCAGAGCTCAGAAGTGAAGGAGCACCATTTGACTTTTTCAACGCAGAATTGGCTGGAATTGAGATCAGACGCCATGCTACATTTCGAGAGCTCCTGATGTGCCTAAACAGCAGAAACCCCCCAATTCTAACTCCAACCCTAACCCCAAACACCAATAACCCTAGTCCCAACCCTAACCACAAACCTAACCCTAACACACCCATAACCCTAATCCCAACCCTAATCCTAACGTTAGCGCCAACCCTAACCCTAATACTAACGTTAGCGCCAACCCTAACCCTAACTTTAGCCGCAACCCTAACCCTAACTAACGGGAAAATGGAAATAAATACATTTTTTTAATATTATTATTTTTCCCTAACTAAGGGGGTGATAAAGGGGGTTTGATTTACTATTTATAGCGGGTTTTTGTGATTGGCAGCTGTCACGCTAAAAGACGCTTTTTATTGCAAAAAATTGTTTTTTGCATCACCACATTTTGAGAGCTATAATTTTTGCATATTTTGGCCCACAGAGTCAGGTGAGGTCTTATTTTTTGCGGGACAAGTTGACGTTTTTATTTGTACCATTTTTGAGCACGTGACATTTTTGATCGCTTTTTATTTCGATTTTTGGGTGGTTAGAATGAACAAAAATCAGCAATTCATGAATTTCTTTTGGGGGGAGGCGTTTTTATTGTTCCACGTGTGGTAAAATTGATAAAGCAGTTTTATTCTTCGGGTCAGTACGATTATGGCGATACCTCATTTATATCATTTTTTTAGGTTTTGGCGCTTTTATAGAATGAAAACAATTTTATATAAAAAATCATTATTTTTGCATCGCTTTATTCTGCGAGCTATAACTTTTTTATTTTTTCGCTCATGATGCTGTGTGACAGCTCGTTTTTTGTGGGACAAGATGACGTTTTCAGTGGTACCATGTTTATTTATATCGGTCTTTTTGATCGCGTGTTATTTCACTTTTTGTTCGGCGGTATGATGATAAAGCATTGATTTTTTGCTTCGTTTTTTTTTATTTTTTTAAGGGTTCACTAAAGGGGTTAACTAGTGGGACAGTTTTATAGGGGGGTTGTTACAGATGCGGCGATACCAAATATGTGTACTTTTATTGTTTTGTTTTTTTTATTTACAGGAAAAAATGAATTTATTGGGGAATATTTTTTTTTTTTTTTATGATTTTTTTTTACACTTTTTATTTTTACTTTTTTTACTTTTTTACTTTGTCCCAGGGTGGGACATCACTGTATTTTAGCAGATCGCTGGTGTGACAGTGTGCACAGCACTCTGTCACACCAGCGATCGCTCTGGCACTGCTGCAGGCTTCCCCAGCGCCTGCTCTCAGCAGGCACTGAGGAAGCCGCCTCCCTGCAGGACCCCGGCGCCATCTTGGATCCGGGGACCTGGAGGGAGGACGGACCCTCGGAACAGCGCGACACATCGCGCTGCTCTGAGGGTCTCAGGGGAGCGCGCAGGGAGCCCCTGCCTGCGCGATCCTCCCCTGTGCCCCGGGTACACCGCGATCATGTTTGATCGCGGTGTGCCAAGGGTTAATGTGCCGGGAGCGGTCCGTGACCACTCCTGACACACAGTCACGGGTGTCAGCTGTGATAATCAGCTGACACCCGGCGGTGATCAGCTGCGCTCCCCCCGGGAGCGCAGCTGATCGCCCATGACGTACTATTCCGTCCATGGGAATTAGGTCCAGGGTCACATGGACGGAATAGTACATCTGATGGCAGAGAGGGGTTAACCAACAGGCCAGACCGCATTTCAAATATAAGGGTTGGGGGTCACTTAGGTAATAGTGATGACAAAATAATAAGCTTTCATGTATCCTTTAATAAGATGTGTAGTCGAGGGGTTACAAGGACACTAAACTTCAGTGAGTCACCCTCCAGAGCAATGGGAACTCGGATCTGAGCCTATAGACTACTATGGGGATGTCATGGCAACACAGCTCAGTCCGTGCTCTGGTGCTCATTCTTTAATGTGGGATATTTACAGGTGAATTGAATATTGGTATGGGGAATTTGTGACGCCACTTGTGGTACCTGGTCAGGATGACCAGCGCTGCTATGCAGATCCACTGGAGGGGTTAATATTGTGCAGCTAGATGTTAAGCCTTCCACAAGTAAGGCTGATTCCTCCAGGGCAGATAGATGTGTAGAAATGCAGGACAGACGGGGACCCGGCACTCAGGGACAATAAGGTAGACACACACATAAGTCACTTTGTACCTTTACTGAAGATGTTGCAGGCACTCCCCAGAGCACTGTAGGGTGAAGGGTGCACATCCAGATTCCTCCACTGAGTAGGTGTGTGGCCTCCTGTTCTCTGCCTTTTTGTAATGAAGTCTTGGCCTGCGTGTAGCTGGGCCTAGCTTAGTCTCCGTCTTGCACCTAGCTGACCTTGTGGTTGGACCTTCTCTGAAAGAACAGGGTCCCTTGGCCGGTACCAGCCGAACTCCGTCCTCCTGATCCTGCTACGTATCAGCTCTGTGGTACTCCCGGGACTTGTAGTCCTCCAGGAACTCCGGTGTTCTCCTAATGGGTCGTGGATATCCCTATAGGCTCGGACCCCGGTGTCCGGTAATACTTGCTGAGGTGAGCTATAAAGGCTCCTCTGTCTCATTAACGTTCCACTCGCCTTCGGCCTACCCGGATCCTCACACGATCACACACTGGCAGTTGGTGGGCTTCCTCTTCACCGCTCTCTAAGCGTCGGCACGCTTCTCTCCCTGAGCTGTACTCCTAGATTCAGCTCTGACTAGGCTGGAGTGATTTCTCTTCCACTCTTTACTAGACTCCACTTGCTCTTGAACTGAATAGCTCTGCAGCCTCTCTAATCTCAGCTCTGCACTTCCCTTACTGCAGACTGACTGAGCTCTCTCTGAGGTGACTGGCTGACTGAGTTACTAACTTCCTATGTGCAGCTTCTTTTATATGTCTATCACAGCTCCCTCTGGTGGTCTTTGGGATAAGTAAACGTGTGTGAAGGTGCATAATGACCTCTAGTGGTATATTCTTTCAGTGCACCCTTCTGGAAGATATGCATCCAGTCGCAGCTGGGCCCAACATTCCCCTAGTAGAACTCACACTCCGGGCTGAAATACAAAACAAAGAACAATAACATTGTTAAATAACTCTCCTTTACAGGAGTAAGGCACCTAACTGTTGCATAACGGTATGAACAACTATATGGATGAACGGATGAACTCTAGCTCTTGTAAAACACTTGAGTACAAGAATGCAGTCTCATGTGCTTCAAAAACTGGTTACATGGGATGTTCCTGACTCGTGTTTGTTCAGGTTTACATGCCGGCTGATAGAGACAAAGCTAATTGTAAAAGAAGGGTGGTGGAGTGAATTAACATTTAATAACAGATGTGCAATCAGCGTCTATACTTTAAAGAAATTCAGCACTCAAAACATTGACTCTAGCATTGCCTCGCCTACTATTTACTAGAGAATTTTCCATTTGCATTACGTAGTCCTGTATAATCCTCCATCCGCAAATCAAAGGCGGCTGGATGTATTGTCAGTTTGACCAATTCAGACAAAGCACCCAAACTCGTTAAGAATCTCTGGACTTTAACAAGCCATGATCAAAGACTCTGCAAAGTCTATCATATGTAAAATGTGCACAAGAGACGCATATACTGGATCTCTCTATGCAATGTTAAAGATGCCTATTCATCATCTGAAACTGCCCCCTGGAATCAGACCACACCTCATATTTACTCCATCATACCAAACTGTTGTCAGTAAACACCATCACAATAAAATTAATTAGAATGGAATCCAAGCAGAAGAGCTCACGAACTGTTTTGACCTCACAGATGGAGGTATTTGCGACAGGGAGCATGATAATTAAATGTATTTCGGAAAGTAACGGATTTATAAATTTTTGTACGAACTGTTGTACCAGCTAAAAGATTCGATGTATGCAAATAACAAGCCTGATATACAAAAGAATTGAAACACATTACTAACAAGAAAAAACTGGCATTAAAATGAAGGATACTAAGAAACTGAAATTGATTCAAAGGGAATTAAAGGGGAAAATTAAGAATGCCCGTGAGGCGTTCCGAATTAAATTAGAAAATAAACTGTCACACAACAATTCCATGGAGGTGTGGTCGGGCATGAAACAGCTAACTGGGTTTAAGGCAAAGTCGGAGCATGGGGAAGTGGATCTGCCCTGGGCTAATGAAATGAATGAGTTTTTCAACAGATTCACCAGCACAAGCACAGCGTCATCAGAAATGGGGGATGGATCTGGGAAAAGATCTGCAGCATTGACATTGGGGGATAAGCTGCCTGCCTTAACTGTCTCCCAAAGCGACGTGAGAAGACAGTTTAGCAGTCTTGTTATTGGCAAAGCAGCTGGGCCTGATAGCCTCAGCCCACGTGTCCTCAGAGCATGTGCCAACCAACTGTGTACTGTCTTCCAACACCTGTTTAACTGGAGCCTTCTATCACAGGGGGTACCAGAACTGTGGAAGACCACCTGCCTGGTGCCGGTTCCTAAGACTACTTTTCCAACTTCCCTACAAGACTATCGTCCAGTGGCCTTAACATCGCATGCTATGAAGTCCTTGGAGAGAATTATACTCGCCTACTTGTGCCCGAGGTGAGGGCCTACACTGACCCCCTGCAGTTTGCGTACCAGCAGAGATTGGGGGTGGATGATGCTGTAGCGTCTCTGCTACATACAATGCATTCGTTCTTGGACAATGATGGAACTGCAGTGCGCGCTATGTTCTTTGACTTCTCTAGTGCTTTCAATACCCTACAGCCGCTCTTACTACATAATAAGTTGACTGCTATGGCGGTAGATGAGGGGATGGTGAACTGGATAAGTGACTACCTGACAGACAGGCCGCAGTTTGTAAGGATGGGGGAGGTGGTATCTGGCAGTGTACGGAGCAGTGTGGGAGCCCCTCAGGGTACAGTGCTGTCACCCTTCCTCTTCTCATTGTATACAGCTGACTTTCAGTATAAATCTGATTTTTGTCACCTCCAAAAATTCTCAGATGACTCCGTGATTGTAGGGGCATTGTGAGGGGCCGGGGGGGAGGAATATAGAAGGGTGGTTTCTGACTTTGTGGATTGGTGTCAGACTAACTGTCTAGAACTAAATGTAAAGAAAACCAAGGAGATGGTGGTGAGTTATAGAAGGAAAAAGGAAGATTACATACCAATCACCATTGCTGGCCAGGAGGTTGACATTGTTGAGAGCTACAAATATTTGGGGGTTCACCTTGACAGTAAACTCGATTGGAGGTGTCATACAGAAAAGGTTTACAAGAAGGGAATGAGCAGACTGTACTTTCTGCGGAAGCTCAGGTCGTTCAATGTGTGCAGTAAAATGCTGGAGATGTTCTACCAGTCCGTTGTAGCAAGCGCCATCTTTTTTGCTATCATTTGCTGGGCAGTAGTGTGCGAGTAGCTGACGCTAATAAACTCAACAAACTTATCAAGAAGGCAAGCGCAGCTGTTGGCCTCCATCTTGACTCTTTTGAGGAGGTATTGGAGGATAGAATTCAGAAGAAGTGTAGGGCAATAATGAACAATAACACACACCCACTATACGAGCTGTTCTTGAATCAGAAGAGCACATTCAGCAGCCGTCTAATCCTACTAAGGTGCAAGAAGGAGAAATTCAGGAAATCGTTTGTACCTACTGCTATGGGGATGTATAATAATTTCCTAAGGGTGGTAGAAAATAATGACTGATGACTGGTGTACTAATGTCAATTAACATTATCTTATATATACCTGAACTACACACTTTTATTTATTATGTAATGTTGGTTCACCTGTGCAAGATTTGTGTCCTATTTTATGTATTTTGTGTCCTATTTTATGTAATATTTTATGTACTGCTGTTTGTATTGCTGCTGTAATACTGTAATTTCCCCCCGGGATCAATAAAGTGTATCGTATTGTATCGTATCGTATATACATTAGCACAACAATGAGGAAATGAGCAACCATAAAAGTCCCAGTCTCTTTTGGAAAAGGATGCTCAAAAAGGGGTAGAGAAAACAAGTAAAAATAATGTCCATTCCACTTGTTTCAATTTTAAAAGGGAAACAGATTAATAAATAACGGTATCATAAAGCATATTACAAGCAAAAATATATACATTTATATACAGTGGTTCTAGATAATTATTTACATTTGTTAGGTCCTACTCTCTGTACCTAACAGGTAATTGCCCCCTTGTTATGCGTACTGACCTACGTGGTGTAGTGGTAGGTGAGGTGTCAGTTACCCTGTTATTCCTGCTTGCAGGTAGGTTGTAGTACTGCCTTAGCCTCTCTAGGGATCTGGCAAGTATACTGTGAGCTGGGTGAACTGGCTCGACTTCTGCAGGGGATCCTTTTTCCTGAGATTCAGCTTCTTGGGATTCACCATCTGGATGTCTGCTCTGGGGACTACTATCTGCCATACCATCTCATGGGTCCTTGGGTTGACGTACCTCCGGCACAGCTTCTCACGGTAGATAAACAACCGGCTTCTCTCATTCCACAGCTGCTTTGCTTGTAGAGACGCATCCTTCTCCAAGGAGGAACCTTCCTGAGTTATCAGCTCCTTGATTCGGCTGACAACTGTATCGCTGTCCTGAGTCTCCTTCCAGCTGTGGTGAGGTAAAGGATTTAACGTCTTACCCCCGCGCCTCCTGCAGGCTTGTTGCTCGTGGATCATCCCATTCCTGTGAAAGGCAGGTAGTTCAATCTCTTCCAGATCATCCACTTCTTCTTCTGTGTCCGATTCATGAGGCATTCTGGATAGGGCATCAGCGTTGGCATTCTTGCGGCCCGCTCGGTACTTGATTGTGAATTGGTAGTTTGACAGCCGAGCCATCCAGCGTTGTTCCATGGCTCCCAGCTTAGCTGTTTCAAGATGCGTCAAGGGGTTATTATCAGTGTAGGCAGTGAACTTGCTGGAGACTAGGTAGTGCTTAAACCTCTCCATTATGGCCCAGACCAGTGCCAGGAACTCCAACTTGAAGCTGCTATAGTTCTCTGGGTTCCTCTCGGTCGGGCGGAGCTTCCTGCTTGCATAGGCGATGACTTTCTCAAGGCCATTTTGCTTCTGACTGAGGACAGCTCCCAATCCTTCATTGCTGGCATCAGTATACAGCAGGAACGGCTGGCTGTAGTCAGGATAGGCTAGGATCTCATCACCTGTCAGGATCTCCTTCATTTCCTTGAATGCCTCAGCCTGTTCTTTACCCCAGTGGAACGGAGAATTTCTGCTCTTGAGGGACTGTCCCACCAGGAGGTCTTGCAGCGGTGCTGCTTTCTTGGTGTAATCCTTCACAAACCTCCGGTAGTATCCTGTCAGTCCCAGGAACTGTCGCACCTCCTTGAGATTTTTCGGCTCCGGCCATTTCTGGATGGCGGTGATCTTCTCGGGGTCTGGCGCTACTCCTTCTGAGCTGACAATATGTCCCAGATACTGTACCTTTTGTTTGAGCAGATGGCACTTTGAAGGCTTCAGTTTCATCCCATACTTGGACAGTGACCCGAATACCTCCGCCAGGTGCTTCAGGTGGTCTTCATACGTCTTTGAGTACACGATTACGTCATCCAGGTACAGCAACACAGTTTCAAAGTTGAGATGTCCCAGGCAGCTCTCCATCACTCTATGGAACGTTCCAGGGGCACTGCTGAGTCTAAACGGCATCCTGTCGAACGCACAGAGTTCCATCGGGGTGGTGAAAGCCGTCTTCTCCCGATCCTCCTCAACCACAGCTACTTGCCAGTACCCACTAGTGAGGTCAAGGGTGGAAAAGTAATTAGCGGTCTTTAATGCAGCTAAGGATTCCTCAATGCGTGGTAAAGGGTATTCATCCTTATGTGTAATGCGATTTACTTGTCTGTAATCTACACACATGTCATGGGTGTATCGCCACGAAGATTGTCGCGATTACACATTCTGACTTCTCGCAGCTGAGTTGCTGTTTCTTTGTGTTTGGCAGTGAGGGAGTTAATTCTACCTAGCTCTGTGCTAAGACTAGGTCCAGCCTCGCCCGGCTGCAGTTTGATTATGCACTAATTAGCTTCCTTTATATACCTGCCAGTCTGCTTGGGAGATGCCGGTGAAAGCTTTCATGCAGACCAGCAGATTGGATCAGGTTATGAGAAGACTTAAGCTAAGAGTTCCTTTGTGGTTTCTCCTCTCCTCGCTTATAGTTTATCTCCTAGACCATTTGTGTT
Organism: Oophaga sylvatica; assembly: GCA_033576555.1. Taxonomy (NCBI): domain Eukaryota; kingdom Metazoa; phylum Chordata; class Amphibia; order Anura; family Dendrobatidae; genus Oophaga; species Oophaga sylvatica. The sequence continues at coordinate 6,137 of JARQOD010008229.1, read as the reverse complement.
CCTTCTGTGTTTAAGTGTTGTATGCAAGACAGTATTTACTTTATCCCCTGTCTGTCTCGTTTGTCTTTACTGTTTGTTAAGCAGTGACCTGCCTATTCCCTGTTTGGTAATCAGGGTCCTTCTGAGGACCAGATTACAGTGGTCAGGGACTTATAGGAGACAGGGTTACGCTGGCGGCCTGGACCTCTGTACCATTAACAGTACCTCCAGGTAGAGGGACTAGTCAGGCCCCCAGTTTAGGGTCAGCATAGACCCCGGTCCACCTCTAGCCTGTGACAGCGTAAAACGTCTTCAGGATTCACCACAGTACAACGGATATTATGTCAGGTAATACTATACTATATGTACATGTTGATATTACCTATTTCTATGTTATATAGAATGTTGTCCCTCTTGGTATAGATTACTGACATTATATATATATCTGTGATACAGCGTGACATTTTCACCGGCCATAAAAATTCTCCCCAGCTACCATGAATCCAGTTGCCCAGCTTGCCCTGCAGTTGCAGAGTTTATCCATGGAGCTGACGGACATTAAGTCCAAGGTTTTGTCCCCCCCAGATCTGAACCTAAAGTTGCTCTCCCGGACAGGTTCACTGGTGGGCGGGACAAATTTTTTACCTTCCGGGAGGCATGTAAATTATATTTTCAGCTTCGGCCTCGGTCATCGGGGAGTGAAGAGCAGAGGGTGGGAATTGTCATCTCACTCTTACAAGGGGACCCTCAATCCTGGGCGTTCTCTCTTCCTCAGGGCTCCCCGGCTCTCCAGTCAGTAGATCGATTTTTTACTGCCCTGGGTCTGGTATATGATGACCCGGATCGGGTCTCCCTTGCTGAAACGAAGTTACGTAAGATACAGCAGGGAGATCGTCCGGCGGAGGAATTTTCTTCTGAGTTCCGTAGATGGGCCACAGATACTCAGTGGAATGACCCAGCTCTTAGGAGCCAGTTTTGTCAAGGGTTATCTGACAAATTAAAAGACGTGTTGGCTCAGTATGATTCTCCCCCGTCTCTGGAGGCCGCTATGGCCCTTGCTATTCGCATTGATAGACGGCTTCGGGAGAGGTGCGAGGTAACTCCGCCCCCTGTTATGACTCCACCCACTACTAAAGTCCCTTATATTGAGGTTCCCCTGGTCTGTTCTGAGGAACCTATGCAGTTGGGAGGGACATCTTTTCGAGGGAGGGGGTCGGCGGTGCGCCGCAAGACAAGAAAGTGTTTCTTCTGCGGGAGAGAGGGGCATTTTGTTGAGGGGTGTCCATCCCGTGCCTCGCTGAGCAAGAAGTCGCCGGAAAACTGTTAATCCCAGGTTGTGTGGTGGACGACAACCTGGGAGTATGTATTTCGTCCCCAGGTCCGTCTCAGTTTCTCGTACCAGCGGAGGTGGTGGTAGGTACGAGAGCTGAGAGGATTTCTGTTCTTCTTGATAGTGGGTCCGGGGCTAATCTGGTGGACGCTCGGTTTGCCCAGGTGCAAGGTATGCAACTGAGTGTATTGGCCAAACCGATCCCTATTTTCTCTATTGACGCCAGGCCTCTCGGTCAAGGTAGCTTTGTACAAGCTGTTCATAACATAGACCTTCGAGTAGGGGCATTACATAAAGAACGATTGTCTTGTTATGTGTTGGAAGGTCTTCCTACTCCTATTGTGTTGGGACTTCCTTGGTTGGCTAAACATAACCCAGTGATTAATTGGCAATCCAGAGAGATAAGCCAGTGGAGTGAATTTTGCAAGAGTAACTGCATGAACATGGTCATCAGTGCGGTCGTGCCTAGAACTTTGCCTCCTTTTCTGGAGGACTTTGAGGATGTGTTCTCTGAGGAGGGGTGTCAAGAATTACCTCCTCATCGCGCGTATGACTGTTCAATAAAATTGCTTCCTGATGCTAAGTTACCTAAATCTAGGTTATATAACCTTTCTGGTCCTGAGAGGCAGGCTATGAAGGATTATATTTCGGAAAGTCTGGCCAAGGGGCATATTAGACCTTCATCTTCCCCAGTGGCCGCGGGGTTCTTCTTTGTGAAGAAAAAAGATGGAGGCCTACGCCCTTGCTTGGATTTCCGTGAGCTTAATCGGATTACTGTCCGAGATCCGTATCCGCTCCCACTTATTCCTGATCTCTTCAATCAGATTGTGGGCGCCAAATGGTTCTCTAAGTTGGATCTCAGGGGGGCGTATAATCTGATTAGGATAAAGGAGGGGGATGAGTGGAAGACGGCGTTTAACACTCCGGAGGGACATTATGAGAACCTTGTCATGCCTTTTGGTCTGACTACTGCCCCGGTGGTGTTTCAACATTTTGTTAATGACATCTTTCGCCACCTTGTGGGGCAGTTTGTGGTCGTTTATTTAGATGACATCTTAATTTACTCGCCAGATCTTGTGTCTCTTCAGGAGCATGTGAGACAGGTGTTGCAGATCTTGCGAGACAATAAACTGTACGCCAAATGGGAGAAGTGTGTATTCGCCGTACAGGAACTTCAGTTTTTGGGTTTCCTGGTGTCAGCTTCCGGTTTCCGTATGGACCCTGGGAAAGTGAAAGCAGTGCTTGAATGGGATCGGCCAGAGGATCTTAAGGCACTGCAGCGTTTCCTGGGGTTTGCTAACTACTACCGGAAATTTATTCGTAATTTCTCATCTGTTGTCAAACCTCTCACTGACATGACAAAAAAAGGGACGGATTTTTCTAGGTGGTCTGACAAAGCTTGTCAAGCATTTTCCTCCTTGAAAAAATGTTTTGCTTCGGCACCCATACTTATTCAACCTGATGCATCACAACCGTTCATTGTGGAGGTAGACGCGTCTGACATAGGGGTGGGTGCGGTATTATCCCAAGGTCCGTCCCCTGGTAAATGGCATCCGTGCGCTTTCTTCTCTAAAAAATTGTCGTCCGCCGAGAGGAATTATGATGTCGGCAATAGGGAACTCTTGGCCATTAAGTTGGCTTTTGAGGAATGGCGTCACTTTTTGGAGGGGGCAGTCCACCCGGTCACCGTCATTACTGATCACAAGAACCTCCTGTATTTAGAATCTGCAAAGCGTCTGAATTCTAGACAAGCTAGATGGTCGTTGTTTTTTACCAGGTTTAATTTTGTCGTCACATATCGTCCTGGGTCAAAAAATGTTAAGGCTGATGCCTTGTCTCGTAGTTTCCCAGGGCCGGGAAGACGGATGACCCGGTTCCTATCCTTCAGGAGGGAGTTGTGGTGTCGGCTGTATGCTCTGAGCTTGAGGAGGAGGTATTGGAGGCTCAGGGGGACGCCCCTGTAGGACCTCCAGGGAAACTGTTTGTTCCAGATCAGTTAAGACAAAAAGTTATCGAGGCACATCATAATTCTGCTTTGGCAGGACACCCAGGGAGTAAAGCAACTGTGGATCTCCTTTCTCGCCGGTTTTGGTGGCCTAACTTAAATAAAGAGGTAGTAACTTTTGTCGCGTCCTGTGGGGTTTGTGCTCGCTCTAAGACCCCACATACTCGTCCGTCTGGGACCCTCTTACCTTTGAAAATTCCGGAGCGTCCATGGACTCATCTGTCTATGGACTTCATTACGGACCTCCCTCCGTCGTCAGGGAAAACTGTCATACTAGTTGTAGTTGACAGGTTCAGTAAGATGGCACATTTCATTGCTCTTCCTGCTCTTCCTAATGCTAAAACTCTGGCGCAGGTGTTCATTGGGGAGATTGTGAGACTTCACGGGTTGCCTTCTGATGTGGTGTCAGATAGGGGGTCTCAGTTTGTGTCCAAATTCTGGAGGGCATTTTGTTCACGTCGGGGGATGCAATTGTCATTTTCCTCGGCTTTTCATCCGCAGACCAATGGTCAGACAGAGCGTCTGAATCAGAGCCTAGAGACATATCTTCGGTGTTTTGTCTCAGAGAACCAGGAGGACTGGTCTTCTTTCTTGCCGCTGGCAGAGTTCGCTCTTAACAATAGGCGGAGAGAGTCCACTGGTAAGTCCCCGTTTTTTGGGGCATATGGTTTTCATCCCCAGTTTTGTACTTTCAATGGGGGGGACCCTTCTGGGGTTCCTGAGGAGGAACGATTCTCGTCGTCACTTGCTTCAGTGTGGAGAGGAGTGCTGAATAATCTGAGTGCTATGGAGAACCGTTACAAACGTATGGCTGATAGGAGGAGAGTGTCTGGTCCGGACCTTAGTGTGAACGATCTGGTATGGTTGTCTACCAAGAATATAAAACTCAAGGTTCCCTCCTGGAAACTGGGTCCCAGGTTCATCGGGCCGTACAGGATCAGTTCTATAATTAATCCTGTGGCATTTCGTCTGGACCTTCCTCCTACGTTTAAAATCCACAATGTGTTCCACAAATCGTTGCTTAAGAGGTACGTGGCGCCAGTTATACCGTCACCTCTACCTCCTCCTCCAGTGGTGGTCAATGGTAACTTGGAATTTCAGGTGTCGAAGATCATTGACTCACGTCTGAATCGCCGGTCCCTTCAGTACTTGGTTCATTGGAAGGGGTATGGTCCTGAGGAGAGGACGTGGGTTCCTGCGTCTGATATTAACGCAGATCGATTGGTTCGGACCTTCCACACAACTCACCCGGGCAAACCTGGCCCTGAGGGTCCGGAGGCCCTCGTAGAAGGGGGGGTACTGTCATGGGTGTATCGCCACGAAGATCGTCGCGATTACACATTCTGACTTCTCGCAGCTGAGTTGCTGTTTCTTTGTGTTTGGCAGTGAGGGAGTTAATTCTACCTAGCTCTGTGCTAAGACTAGGTCCAGCCTCGCCCGGCTGCAGTTTGATTATGCACTAATTAGCTTCCTTTATATACTTGCCAGTCTGCTTGGGAGATGCCGGTGAAAGCTTTCATGCAGACCAGCAGATTGGATCAGGTTATGAGAAGGCTTAAGCTAAGAGTTCCTTTGTGGTTTCTCCTCTCCTCGCTTATAGTTTATCTCCTAGACCATTTGTGTTCCTTCTGTGTTTTAGGGTGAGTTTCCACGATCAGTAAACGCTGCGTGTTTGGCGCTGTGCGCTGGCGCAGCGCCAAACATGCAGCGTCCAGATGTTACAGCATAGTGGAGGGGATTTCAAGAAATCCCGTCTCCACTATGCGTAACAACACGCAGGTGGCAGACCTGCGTAAACGGACATGCGGCGCGTCTTTTCAGACCGCAGCATGTCCTCGCGTGTTGCGGCGACGGTGCGTCGCCGCAACAGAATTTCACACAGGGCTATGTAGCCCTGCGTTCTTTCCGGAGGTGTTCCGGAGGTGTCCTGAACACCTCCGGAAAGAGCGCGCGTCAGAAAGGGGGCGGGGCTTAGACGGAGCGGAATCTCCGCTCCGTCCAAAGCGCTGTGGTTCCGGACCGTGGAACCACAGCCTAAGTGTTGTATGCAAGACAGTATTTACTTTATCCCCTGTCTGTCTCGTTTGTCTTTACTGTTTGTTAAGCAGTGACCTGCCTATTCCCTGTTTGGTAATCAGGGTCCTTCTGAGGACTAGATTACAGTGGTCAGGGACTTATAGGAGACAGGGTTACACTGGCGGCCTGGACCTCTGTACCATTAACAGTACCTCCAGGTAGAGGGACTAGTCAGGACCCCAGTTTAGGGTCAGCATAGACCCCGGTCCACCTCTAGCCTGTGACAGCGTAAAACGTCTTCAGGATTCACCACAGTACAACGGATATTATGTCAGGTAATACTATACTATATGTACATGTTGATATTACCTATTTCTATGTTATATAGAATGTTGTCCCTCTTGGTATAGATTACTGACATTATATATATATCTGTGATACAGCGTGACAACACATTCTCATGCTTCCATCCTTTTTCCTGACCAGGACTAGAGGTGCTGCCCAGGGACTACAACTATCCCTTATCACCCCTGCTTCCTTCATGTCAAGCAACATCTCCTTGGCTTTCTGATAGTGTACTGGAGGTATAGGCCTGTATCGTTCTTTGATGGGAGGATGATTGCCTGTGGGGATGTGATGTTGGACCCCTTTAATTTTCCCAAAGTCGAGTGGGTGTTTGCTGAATACCTGTGCATACTCCTGAACTACTCGATATACTCCTTGTTTCTGGTGGGCTGGAGTGGTGTCTGTCCCGACATGGAGCTGCTGACACCAATCCTCCACCTGGGTGGTCGGACCGTTATCCTC
>JARQOD010008228.1:0-36362 GCA_033576555.1 Oophaga sylvatica | reverse complement strand
CCGAGAACATTGACATTCAGCATGCCTTGAGAGGGGGTGAAAAGCAACTCTGGCAGTATTTTCTAGATGGCTATGCCTATGTTAATGGTCAGCACATAGCTTTTGAATTTCAGGGCTGTTTTTTCCATGGCTGCCCGTCATGCTATAATGAAAATGCTGCAAATAAGGTCACAACCACCACCTACGGGCAATTATTTTGTGCCTTTTTAGCTAAAAAACATTACCTACAGACCCGCGGCTACACAATAAGAGTGATGTGGGAGCATGAGTGGCGTGAAATGGATAAAAATTATTCTAACCTTCAGGCATTTCTCCATCAAATGGATTTCCCCACTCCCTTAGACCCCCGCGATAGGCTTTATGGGGGTCGAACTAACGCCATTAAGCTCTATCACCAGGTGGAAGCTGATGAGACTTTACATTACTACGATTTCACCAGTCTGTACCCCTTTGTAAACAAAACGAAAACATACCCTGTAGGGCACCCCGACATCATCTACGACAATTTTGGTTACATTAAAAAATACTTTGGCTTTGCTAAAGTCAAGGTCTAACCCCCGAGAGATTTATTTTTTCCCGTTCTACCTGTAAAACTCGACAAAAAATTAATGTTCCCCTTTGCTATACATGCGCTGTAAATTCACAGGCAGAGGAGTGCAGCCATAGTGATGAAGAACGTTCCCTGACAGGTACCTGGTGCACTATAGAGCTCGAGCTGGCGATAGATAAAGGGTACCGGATCGCCCACATCTATGAAATATGGCATTTTCCAAACACCAGCGATGATCTGTTTGCTCGCTACATTAAATTACACCTTAGGGATAAGCAGGAGGCCTCGGGGTATCCTAGCTGGTGCACTGATGATGCCAAGAAAAAGCACTACATTGACAATATTCTTGATAAAAAAGGGTGTGCGGTTACGACCTGAAAATATAGCAGTCAACCCCGCTAAAAGACAGATCTCCTAACTTTTTTTAAAATTCTTTATGGGGAAAGTTTGCTCAACGATGTAATCTACCACGCACCAAGGTTGTTAGGGATCCTGATGAGCTTTTAGGTATCTCTTCCTGCCCTACTATGACATTTCTACGCTGGATTTTATTGATGATGAAACCGCAACCATTAACTGGAAATATGCGGATGGGCACCACACAGTCAAAAAAAAAAAAAAAACACACACATCTTTAAAGCCGGATTTACCACAGCGTATGCGCGGCTAGAGCTCTATTCTCTGCTGGACAGGCTGCAGGAGAGGTGCCTTTATCACGACACAGATTTGGTTATTTTTGTGCACAGGGAAGGTGAGTGGCAGACGCCTCTAGGCGATTACCTGGGGGAATTGACGAGTGAAATACCCGAGGGCACATACATCACAGAGTTTGTTTCTGCAGGGCCCAAAACTTACGGATACAAACTCAACACAGGGAAGACTGTCTTAAAAGTGAAGGGAATAACGTTAAATGTTGGTAACTCGCAATCTATCAATTTTAGCAGTCTGAAAGATCTTGTTCTGGACTAACCCCGTAATTCAGACATCGAAACTCAGAAGCGTATCGTCGTATAGCAACAGGGCATTGTGAGAGATAAAAAATATTGGAATATTGAATCCCGTGTCCTACAAAAGACCCAAAAGTGTGTTTACACAAAGCGACGACTATTAGATGAATTCACCACCCTTCCGTTTGGCTATTAGGCAAATATTGTGATGGATACGCGGCTACAACACCCGCTCTCGTGCATTCCAGCGAGACAGTCTAATTCTGGAAAGAGTTATTTTGTAAAACAAATGCTGTGTAATATTGTAAGTAATTTTTCTCACAAACCGGATAATATTGTTTGGTTTTATTCATGCTGGCAGGAAAAGAGAGAGATTTCATCATACAGTTTCTAACACCAGATTTGTGGAGGGTCTGCCGAATACATTCGTAGATGACAAATTATTCAAACCGGACAAGGTGAATTTGGCGATTGTTGATGATCTCATGGGGAGTGCTAGCAAAAATTGTGAGATAGAGAAAGCATTTACCAAGTATGTACACCACAGAAATCTCAGTATTTTCTACCTGGTACAAAACATTTTGTCAGGGTAAGAAAAGCCGCACCATAAATTTAACCCCTTACTGCCATCGGACGTACTATCCCGTCCATGGTACCTGGGCCCGTATGACCATGGACGGGATAGTACGTCTCGTGCGATCGGACGCGCTCCCGGGGGGAGGGCAGCCGATCGCGGCCGGGTGTCAGCTGATTATCACAGCTGACACCCATGACTGTGTCAGGAGCGGTCACGGACCGCTCCCGGCACATTAACCCCTTGCACACCGCGATCAAACATGATCGCGGTGTACTGGGGGCACAGGGGAGGATCACGCAGGGTGGGGGCTCCCTGCGCGCCCCCCTGAGACCCTCAGAGCAGCGCGATGTGATCGCGCTGTTCTGAGGGCTTCCTCCCTCCCAGGACCCGGATCCAAGATGGCGCCGGGGTCCTGGAGGGAGGCGGCTTCCTCAGTGCCTGCTGAGAGCAGGCACTGAGAAGCCTGCTGCACTGCCTGAGCGATCGCTGGTGTGACAGAGTGCTGTGCACACTGTCACACCAGCGATCTGACAAAATACAGTGATGTCCCACCCTGGGACAAAGTAAAAAAGTTAAAAAAATAAAAATAAACATGTTTTAAAAAAAAATCCAAAATAAATAAAAAAAAAAAAAATATTCCCCAATAAATTCACTTCTTCCTGTAAAAAAAAAAACAAAGCAATAAAAGTACACATATTTGGTATCGCCGCGTCCGTAACGACCCCCCCTATAAAATTGTCCCACTAGTTAACCCCTTTAGTGAACCCCTTAAAAAAAAAACTAAGCAAAAAATCAATGCTTTATCATCATACCGCCGAACAAAAAGTGGAATAACACGCGATCAAAAAGACCGATATAAATAAACATGGTACCGCTGAAAACGTCATCTTGTCCCTCAAAAAACAAGCCATCATACAGCATCATCAGCGAAAAAAATAAAAAAGTTATAGCTCGCAGAATAAAGCGATGCAAAAATAATTATTTTTTATATAAAATTGTTGTTATTCTATAAAAGCGCCAAAACATGAAAAAATGATATAAATGAGGTATCGCCATAATCATACTGACCCGAAGAATAAAACTGCTTTATCAATTTTACCACACGCGGAACGGTATAAACGCCTCCCCCAAAAGAAATTCATGAATTGCTGATTTTTGTTCATTCTAACCTCCCAAAAATCGAAATAAAAAAGCGATCAAAAAACGTCACGTGCTCAAAAATGGTACCAATAAAAACATCAACTCGTCCCGCAAAAAATAAGACCTCACATGACTCTGTGGGCCAAAATATGCAAAAATTATAGCTCTCAAAATGTGATGCAAAAACTATTTTTGCAATAAAAAGCGTATTTTAGCGTGACAGCTGCCAATCATAAAAACCCGCTATAAATAGTAAATCAAACCCCCCTTTATCACCCCTTAGTAAGGGAAAAATAATAAAATTAAAAAAAAGTATTTATTTCCATTTTCCCATTAGGGTTAGGGTTGCGGCTAAAGTTAGGGTTAGGGTTGGCGCTAAAGTTAGGATTAGGGGTGTGTTATGGTTAGGTTTGTGGTTAGGGTTGGGACTAGGGTTGGAGTTAGAATTGGGGGGTTTCCGCTGTTTAGGCACATCAGGGGCTCTCCAAATGTGACATGGCGTCTGATCTCAATTCCAGCCAATTCTGCGTTTAAAAAGTCAAATGGTGCTCCTTCACTTCTGAGCTCTGCCATGCGTCCAAACAGTAGTTTATCCCCACATATGGGTATCAGCGTACTCTGGACCCCAAGAGTTATTGTGCAATTTGTCCTACTTCTTCTGTTACCCATGGGAAAATAAAATACTGGGGGCGAAAATATCATTTTTGTAAAAAAAAAAATTATTTTTTTGTTTTTACGGCTGTACATTATAAACTTCTGTGAAGCACTTGGGGCTTCATAGCGCTCACCACATATCTAGACAAGTTCCTTGTGGGGTCTATTTTCCAAAATGGGGTCACTTGTGGGGGGTTTCCACTGTTTAGGCGCATCAGGGGCTCTCCAAATGCGACATGACGCCCCCAGACCATTCCATCAAAGTTTGCAATCCAAAACGTCACTAATTCCCTTCCGAGCCCTGACGTGCGCCCATACAGTAGTTTTCTCCCACATATTGGGTATCAGCGTACTCAGGAGAAATTGGACCCCAAAAGTTGTTGTCCAATTTGTCCTGTTACCCTTGTGAAAATAAAATATTGGGGGCGAAAAAATCATTTTGTAAAAAAAAAAAAAAGGATTTTTTATTTTACGGCTGTACGTTATAAACTTTAGTGAAACACCTGGGGGTTCAAAGTTCTCACCACACATCTAGATAAGTTCCTTGAGGGGTCTAGTTTCCAAAATGGTGTCATTTATGGGGGTTTCCACTGTTTAGGCAGATCAGGAGCTCTCCAAACACGACATGGCGTCTAGCCAATTCTGCGTTGAAAAAGTCAGACGGCGCTCCTTCCCTTCCAAACTCTGCCATGCACCCAAACAGTGGTTTACCCCCAAATATGGGGTATCAGCGCACTCAGGACAAATTGCACAATAACTTTTGGAGTCTTGTTACCCTTGGAAAAATAAAAATTGGGGTGAAAAAATATGATTTTTAAATTTTACGGCTCTACATTATAAACTTGTGTGAAGCACTTGGGGGTTCAAATTGCTCACCAAAGATCTAGAAAAGTTCCTTAGGGGGTCTAGTTTCTCAAATGGGGTCATTTGTGGGGGGTTTCCACTGTTTAGGCACATCAGGGGCTCTCCAAATGCAACATGGCATCCAATCTCAATTCCAGCCAATTTTGGTTGGAAAAAGTTAAATGGTGCTCCTTCCATTCGGAGCTCTGCCGTGAGCCCAAACAGTGGTTCCCCCCCACATATGGGGTATCAGCGTACTCAGGACAAACTGGACAACAACTTATGTGGTCCAATTTCTCCTGTTACCCTTGGGAAAATAAAAAATTAGTGCCTAAAAGATAATTTTTGTGGGAAAAAAAATAGGATTTTTTATTTTCATGCCCGGGCATTATAAACTTGTGTGAAGCACTTGGGGGTTCAAAGTGCTCACCAAAGATCTAGATAAGTTCCTTAGGGGGTCTAGTTTCCAAAATGGGGTCACTTGTGGGGGGTTTCCACTATTTAGGCTCATCTGGGGCACTGCAAACGGAACATGACCCCCATCAACGTCTGCATTCCAAAACGTTACTACTTCCTTTCCAAGCCCTGCCGTGCACCCAGTTTCCCCCCCCCACATATGGGGTATCAGCATACTCAGGACAAATTGGACAACAACTTTTGGGGTCCAATTTCCTTGGGAAAATTAAAAAATTTGGGACTAAAAAATCATTTTTGTGGAAAATGTTTTTTTTTTTTTTCACACCCAGGCATTATAAGCTTTTGTGAAACACTTGGGGGTTTAAAGTTCTCACAACAGATCTAGATAAGTACCTTAGGGGGTCTAGTTTCCAAAATTGTGTCACTTGTGGGGATTCCACTGTTTAGGCGCATCAGGGGCTCTCCAAACACGACATGGCGTCCAATCTCAATTCCAGCCAATTTTAGTTTGAAAAAGTCAAACGGCGCTCCTTCCCTTACGAGCTCTGCCGTGTGCCCAAACAGTGGTTTTCCCCCATATATTGGGTATTGGCGTACTCAGGAGAAATTGCATAACAACCTTATCTGTCCATTTTCTCCTTTTACCCTTGCGAAAATAAAAAAAAAAGTTTGTGAAAGATCATTTTTGTGGCTAAAAAGTTAAATATTCATTTTTTCCTTCCACGTTGCTTTAGTTCCTGTGAAGCACCTGAAGGGTTAATAATCTTCTTGAATGTGGTTTTGAGTACCTTGAGGGGTGCAGTTTTTAGAATGGTGTCACTTTTGGGTATTTTCTGCCATATAGACCCCTAAAAGTGACTTCAAATGAGAGGTGGTCCCTAAAAAAAACGGCTTTGTAAATTTTGTTGTAAAAATGAGAAATCGCTGGTCAACTTTTAACCCTTATAACTTCCTAACAAAAAAAAATTTTGGTTCCAAAATTGTGCTAATGTAAAGTAGACATGTGGGAAATGTTATTTCTTAACTATTTTATGTGACATATTTCTCTGTTTTAAGGGAATAAAAATTCAAAGTTTGAAAATTGCAAAATTTTAAAAATTTTCGCCATATTTGCGTTTTTTTCAAAAATAAACGCAAGTTATATCGAAGAAATTTTACTTCTAACGTGAAGTACAATATGTCACGAGAAAACAATCTCAGAATCGCGAAGATCCGTTGAAGCGTTCCAGAGTTATAACCTCATAAAGAGACAGTGGTCAGAATTGTAAAAATTGGCCCGGTCATTAACGTGCAAACCACCCTTGGGGGTGAAGGGGTTAAACACAAAGTACATGGTTCTTTTTAACAACCCTCGAGATAAAATACAAATTTTAACACTAGCTCGTCAGATGTACCCCGGAAAAACATGTTTTTTCCTAGAAGCATTTGAGAATGCTACGCGGGAGCCTTATGGGTATTTGCTGGTCGATTTGAGAGCTAATACACCTGAGGATCTTCGCTTACGGACGGGATTGTTTCCATCGGTGTTACCCGCTGTCTGTGCAGAAGAAAACCACTTCTAAAAAGTGAATTTTATGCGGCATCGCACATTCCACGCTGTGTGCGTTGTGCTGTAAAGATGTCCGAGAGACTCAGGAGTAACTGGGCTCTCTTAAAAACCCTGGTGAAGGCGCCCCGTCCGTCCGGAAATATATTTTGTGCAATGCGAGCGTCGATTTAATCACAGTCATAGGCGAGATTGCTTTAAACATCTTAAAAGGCCGAATCCCGCTGAAAGCACGCCAAAAAGGCATACTGAAGTGGCGTAAAGCTATAAGAACCATGAGTGATAGATCGCAGTCCATAAAGAAGAAAAAAACGAGTACTGAATCAGACCGGAGGATTTATCGGCCCTCTTAGGTTTTGCAATACCAATAATAACGAGTCTGCTCGCGGGCAATTAATGGGGCATGCTGAGAAAATGTATGTAGTCCCCAAACAGGAGCTACACAAGCTAAGGCCACTAACCACCGACAGCATACGCGAAACTGTTATTCGTCGCCTCGATGATGAAATTAACACCGTTTTACAGCGACGTGACATCCCCGATGATGTGAAAATTAAAATGTATAGTTCCGTGCAGGAGCGCTACTTGGTACATACGAAACGTGACTCAAAAGAATTAACAACTTTAAATCTCGTTAGCACTCCTGATCCTGATCACCAACAGCCGCCAAATACCGACTCCGATAAGAAAAAATCATGAGATCGCTGAAATTGTAGCCCATATAAACCAAAGATATAAAAAGAATGCTGAATTTTTACTAAACAGGCTACTCCAGAATAAAAATGTGACAGACTGGAATGATAAAGACGAGTTTATTTTCAAAGGCGCTGTAATACCAGGGTCTAACTTACTGGATTTGGTACGTAGTACAACTCAGAGTCATGCTCTGACCGTCAGGAATTTACCTAGGGGCTGGGAATCGTTTATGCGAGCTATGGCCGAGCTAAATATACCCTTTACTGTTGTGGGTAATCCCACTACTAGACAGCATTTAGACAAATTAAAAATGGCCTCCAGCGATGGTGTATCTACACCGATGAGGGTAGACCCCTCGCCCCGTACAATTCATTCTCTGCACTTGCCGTCATTAGGCACCACACGGGGAACTCTACTACCTTAAAAAAGGTTTCTACCGATACTGCCAACCATGTGGCTCACGATGTAGCCTACGTACTTGTTAATTATTTATTTGTAGAGTGTGTAATGCTATTTGTTAATTGTACATGTGACACTTTTTATATCATTCTGTATGAACTTTTAAATGATTGAAATGTCTTTGAGATGTATTTATTTATTACAATAAAATATTGTAATGTTTTACAATACCGCGTCATTGCTTTTTTTAAAATACGAATAAAACAAGCGCTTTATAGTGAGTAATATTGTAACACGGCCATATACATAATATGCCCGTACAATGAGACGATGGTTATAAGTCTCACCGGTTTTAAACATGTCCCAACATGCCCCAGCGTATACACAATATAACAGACGTCCTAAAAATGTCATGACATGTCTCCCCCGTGTCAACCCAATTAAAAATACATAGAAACTCCAGCTTTCACCTATGTGATAATTGCTCTAACTCTTGATTAAATTATTCTGAACAGAAACCAATTGTTCTAAAATCACTCAAACTTCAGCTCCCCAGTGATAATTGGTCTCTGTAAATAGTCTACTAAGATATAAGTTCCTATCAACTGAAACAGACACTTGCATAGGGATTTAATGGCTGGCTAAAAACTATCTTTCACATACATTGTGTTTTACATACATATGAAACAAGCTTATCATTATACTGAATGATACTGTACAAAAAAATCATTTTAGACTGTACATAGACTACTAAGATATAAGTTTCTATTAAGTGAAGCAGACACTCACATAGGGCTGTGGCAGGATAGATAAAAATCTATCTTTTACATACATTTACTGCTGGACTTAAAATCTCTCCCATAAAAAGTTTTGAGGCTTATAAAATCAAGAATCACTTTGATAGACCTTTCCCCCCAGACCACAGACTGATCAAATCCACAAGGAGATAGATAAAATATAAATAGAGGAGTATAAAATCATGAAACACTTTGATAGAACTTCCCAGATTCAACAGTCCTGATTTCCCAGACAGATCAAATCCACAAGGAGACAGATAAAATGATAGGGGGCGTGACGACCTGTCAGATTGAGTTTGACGAAAGGTGGAACTTCTATATTACTCACCGCCAATGTCAAAAGTTCGTACATCTTTTACCTCAGGATTGTGACAAACCCCCACTGCAATGCAATCTAGGCAGCACCTGTCACAGACAGAAGTTACACTGTGACTGGCGCCTGAGTGAGAAGTTATATTTTATTGTATTGTCGGCTTTACTTGTCCCTGTTCCTCAAGTTATCCCCATTATCCTTTTGCTGTATTAGGGGATATTATCCCTCTGCTCTCCACCTGTGTGGAGTTTCTACTGTATAATAAACACCCTTGCGCCCTTGGTCTGTGTACAGACCGTTACTGCATCCTACGTGCTGCAGTCTCCTCACAGCTGTGTCAGACTAAGGGGTTAGGAAACCGGATGGCAGTGATGGGCTAAGGAAGACTGGGAAGCTAGTCTGACCCTGTAGACTGGGGTTCCCTGACTGACCCTTTTCACAGAATTAACTCTGAAGGTGAGGACGTCTGGGCAGCCACCCTTGCCCTGCTCCTGACCTGCCCTAGACTATTACCCCCTCAAATCCCCACAGGGACCGGAATAAGCACAGCAACTCCAGTCAGATGGCAAACTCCATGAAGCTACAAGCATGACTTTAGCAGAACAGCACATGGTGAAAGAATTAATGCTCTGCACAGACTGTGCTATGTAGATGCCACCAGCAGAGAATGGTAATGGGAACATTTAAAGGCTGGGTGCCTGGTCATGTGACCCAACCAGCAGCAGCTCATCTGACTGAGGAGTCACACAAGTTAACCCTTAATAGGCAAAATGAATTAACTACATTTAAGTATTGCAATTCACAAAGACTGCAGAGCAATCTACACGTGACACAGCCTTACACTCTCCCCTAGGTATCATGTGCTTATTGTGCATTTTTTGTGTGCTGCATTTTCAGGCTGATTGAAAATGGCTGTGAACTGACTGGAAAATGCAGCCAAAAAAAATAAAATAAGCACAAGATAGTTGCAGGGACATTAAAATAAAGAAAGCGATTTCTGCAACAAGAAAGCACAGTGGGGCACAAACTAATACTGGCTAATATCTCACAGACTTACTCTTGCATCAACCCCCAACCCCTTCTTCCATCATCCTTATGGATTCCGGAGAGCAGCGTCCCTCCCTAGTGACATCACCCATTAGGGGAACATAGTCCATGCCCCAAGGACTCATTTAAGTTTCTATGACCCTTGGATACTTATTTGTAAAAAAAAAAAAAAAAAAAAAAAATTATAAATGAGCAAATTATTGCATATTAAAATTTTTATTTCAAGACCTATTAATTCCTATCAGACAAGTGGGAGTTGGCTGATAACAGAACAGCTCCTGATGCAAGCTTACATTACTGCTGCACATCTATATCATATGATAACAGCACAGCAGGTACAGGTACACACAATGAGTGGACTATCCAACTCAGAAATCGCTCATTTGAATGACACCTTGTCTGCCAATAAGCTCAAATTTATATTACATTTAGGCTACATACACATGGTGCGTTATTGCCTAGTGTTTTGCACGGGTCTGCCATTGGCAGTGAAATGCAGTGATGGCTGTCCCAACCAAGTCAATCCATTTCACAAGCTGAGTTTTGTACGGATCCGCTTTTAGGCTCATGTGTATGTAAAATAGTGTTAGGCCAGCGTCACTCACCGTAGAAAAAAAACAGACCGCATTGTACGGCCATATTACATAGACATGTTGCCGGCACATTTATCCGTATTTCCTCCGTTGTCAAGGTGTGGCTGCATATTTTGCTCATGTAAGCATCCGTACGGTGAGAATATCTCGCCGGTTTGCAAAATGACGTAATGGATCCCAATGACAGTTTTTACATCACAAGAATATATATACACATTCATACATATATATAGTTCACACTTCTAGATAGTATAATAGCCGCTAATTCAATTGCCGATGGTCAAAAACAATTTCATTAAAATGATTTTTAATTAATGTGTGTGTTTTTTTAACCATTTCATACAATAGGATTAATAATTGATAGTTGTCTAATTGACAACTTTCAATTATTAACCTGGCTTAAAGTCACCTTTCAATAGCAAGGTGGCCTTAACCCATTAGCTACCGCTACAGGGCAATGGGAATAGATGGGCTAAGTGCCAGAAAAGGCGCATCTAATCATAGATGTGCCTTTAATGGGGTGGCTGGGGGTAGATGTTAGTAGCCGGGGGGGGCACAAAAATAATGGTCCCTCTCTGGGCTACTAATATCTGTCTTCAGTCGCTGGCTTTCCCTGTCTTGTGGAGAAAACACTGCGGGAGCCCACGCATTTTTTTACAACGAATTTACACATTAAATTAACCCCTACATGTATGAAATTTTGCACACACACTCATGTAATTGTTAGTGTAAACCATATATCAAACTACATGAAATTACATGGTTAACTGTACATAAACCATGTGTTATTTCATGTCGGGTTCTGTAATTTCACAAACGCCGGCAATTGAATTAGCGCCTATTATACTATGTAGTAGTGTTTATATCTATATCGAGAGATATATATCAGATTCTGCCCACCATTCCTAGGAGTAGGAAGCACTGAACATGAGCTCCTGAATTTTCATCACTTTATACCTTGTAATGAGCTAACAGACAAAACCTGGAAAAAAAATCAACTCAGTGGGACAGAAAAGGGACCTGTACTGAGCTGGACTTTGAATTTTTTATGAAAGAGGAAGAAATAGTGGATTTAAAGGACAAAGCAAGAATCTCTTGGACAGACTGCAATCAGGCAGCATTTATCTGACATCCAGAGACCTGAGCATCCAAAAGTAGGACCATCCTGCAACCCCAAAACAATCTATAGACTTCCTACAAATTAATCCTCTTAGAAATAAGCATTTTAATAACTATATAACCACAAAAATGGAAAACACAAATCTAGAAGTAAATGAGCAAAGCACAGAGCTGGAGACACAGGACACCAAGGGGTCAGACATGGAGACAACACTGTGGCAGAAGAGCAGTAAAGTCAAGAAAAGAAACAGAAGCCAGAAACTCTTTTTGCTGATTACACCAAAGAGGAAGATAAAAGAAAAACCAACCTGTTAAGGTACTGCCACACTAAACAATCCCGCTAGCGATCACGATAACGACGCATACTAATGCGATCGCTAGCGGGATTGTTTCTATATCGCTAAGTGCAGCCACATTTAGCGATATAGTTAACGACGCTATCGCCGTTAGCGATCTTCTTAACGACTTTAGCGGTACAAAAGTACCGCTAAATCGCTAAGAAAAGGTGCCACACTAGCGATATATACTTACCCAGCGGGAGCGCCGACGAGAAAATAGGGTCCGGAACGATTCCAGCGACGAGCGAGATCACAGCAGGAAGCTCGTCGCTGGCAGCTGCCGCACTGAACAACATCGCTAACGGGATCGCTAAATAGTGACGTTTTTTAGCGATCCCGTTAGCGATATTGTTCAGTGTGGCATACCCTTTATTCTACACAGACCAACTCTCAGCCTGGCACACCACCCTGTGCAAACAATATATATATATATATATATATATATATATATATATATATATATATATATATATATATATATATATATATATATATATATATATATATATATATATATATATATATATATATATTATATATATATATATATATATATATATATATATATATATATATATATATATATATATATGTGCAACACTAATAATGGCCGGCAGATTACAATTAAAAGCCAAGCAGATGATGATACCAACTCACTTACCATAAGCCTATACAACAATGGCACTGTCATGGTGCAAGGGACTGAGGACAAACTGCAGCCGTTTGAAAACCATTTTACTCATATCAGAGAACAGGCACAAATCCTTAAAAAACATCAACCTCCAGAGGCCATTTCTAATGCTCACATCTCTACAGAGACCTCCAGGAGCAGCTCCTCAACCCCCAACACTTCACACCTCTCCCTGGAGACCATCAGAGACTGTCTTTCTCAATTAGAAAGACTTGGTTCAAATTAGGGAAGAGCTTCAAAGAAACTCACATAGAAATGCAAATGACCAAGTAACAAATAAGCTCAAACAAATGTGAGTACAAGTAAGCTCTACAGAAAATGAGAGGAAATGAGTGAATTACAAAATGACAATGATAGACTCAGAAAGAACTAAAAGCAGATCTAAAAACACAAGACCCCTCGATGTCTGACCCAGCAGGGGGCAATGGAAACAAGCCAGAGAGCAGACATGGCCTCCACTGACCAGAAAGTGGAGATGCCAAATAACACAACAATAACCAACATGTACAATCATGAAACCAATAAAAGTGAACCAGAAACCAGAGAGATGGAAGAGAGAAGAGACCCACCCACTGTCATGTGTGCATTGCCACGAAGATCGTCGCGGTTGCACATTTTGACTTCTCACAGCTGAGTTGCTGTTTCTTTGTGTTTGGCAGCTTGGGAGTTAATTCTGTCTGTGCTCGGTGCAGTTTCTCCCGGCTGCAATTGATTATTTGTTGATTGGTTTCCTTTAAATTCCTGGTTGTCTGCTTTGGGAGTTGCCAGTGAAATCCTTCATGCAGACCACAGATAGGAATGAATCTGTATTGACTTAAGTTGAGAGCTCCTTAGCTGTTTTAAGCTCAACTTGCTTAGAGTTTATTTCCCAGAACATTTATGTTCCTTCGGTGTTTGAGTGTGTATGCAAGTGAGTGCTATCCTGTCTGTCTTATATGTCTAATCTGTGTATTTAGCTGAGATCAGCCCATATCCCTTTGGTGGTAATCAGGATCCTTCTTAGGACTGATTACAGGGTTCAGGGTCTGACAGGAGACAGGGTTAGGCTGGAGACTTGGACCTCTGAACCATTATCAGTACCTCCAAGGTAAGGGATTAGTTAGGACCCCAGTGTAGGGTCAGGTTAGACCCCGGTCCTCCTCTTTCCTGTTACAGCTCATCAAGTCCTCAAGATTAACCCTGAGATCAACTATATCGTTCCTGCACATCTAGTCCTCAAGATTAACCCTAAAGTTCTGCAGAAATTGTGTCAGGTAAATCTATTTTATACTTACATTCTGTTGTTGCTAAACTATATGTTGTATAGAGTGTGGTTCCTGTATAAATAGTTTACTGACATTGTATTCATATCATTAGACAGCGTGACACCCACCAGCAAAACAAGCATCACAGACCCCATCAGCAGCCACTTAACCCACCCCTGACACCACAAAGTCCTGATATTGTCCTAACAATGGACTCAAATGGGAAGTATCTAAATGCACAGTGGCTATTCCCAGGAAAACGGGTCAGAAAAATTCACTGTGCAACTATTGAACAGGTGACAGAGGTCATCAATAATCCACGGTTTACCAACCCAAACCATATTATTATACACACAGATACAATCTGACAGACCAGCACCAGTAGATCGCAGGACAACTTATCCAATTAGCAAAGACGGCAAAACTAAAAAATTCCCAGACAGCAAAATCATTCTGTTATCTCTGCTCCCACCAAAGGACATATCCAGGCAAACCACCCAAAGCATCAATATGGAATTGACAGAAAGTGCCAAGACTGCCCCAAATGTGACCCTGGCACAACACCTTTCCATAAACCACCATCACCTATATTATAATAAGCACCTTAAACAAGGGGTCAGCCTCCTGGCCAAAGAGCTGAAAGACATTGTACTAAACAGAGGACCCAGGCCTGGATTCAACAGTGACCAACATCACACCGAATGACACCCAACAACAAAAAGACAGAAAACCCCAATCCTATCTCCAGAAGCTGGAAACAAAGCTCTTCACCCAAAATCAGACCATCAGAGGAGGAGACCTCCATGGAGGGGTCCACCGACCCCACATAGATACATGCAGAGCAGAGATAGAGATGAGATAAAGACCCTGCTCAGCACACTATGCAGGAAATTAATGTGACTGGATGGAACCAAGCACATCTACAAAACAGTCAGAAATCCAGTTTGTCCTACACAGCCATACTCATTACAAGGTATATACACAAGTTATATAGAAAAAATGACTTCACTTACAATCAGCAGTTGGAATATTCAGGGTCTCAACACCTCGACCTTTGGATGTAAAACAAATGACCCTGACTTTATACAAAAACAGAAAAATATAGACATCCAGATCCTCCTGGAAACATGGACCAGAGCTGAAAACAAATCCCTGATGCCCATTGGATACAGGGAAATCTGTCCCTGCCCTGAAAAATGAAAACATCAAACAGGGCCAGAGCTCAGGAGGAATACTGATCTGGTATAAAGAGGAGTTCCACCAGCACATCAAACTGGTGAAGAGAGGTGGCAGCCACATATGGATCAGGATCAGCAGCTCCATCCTCACCTCTAAGTCTGATGTCCACCTCTGCACCACCTATATACCACCGCCAGAGTCCCCCTACTTCAATCCAGACTGCTTTGAGATCTTACAAAGAGAAGCCACCCACTATCAGGCCCTGGGCAAAGTTCTCATCTTTGAAGACCTCAATGCAAGAACAGGGAGAGAAAATGACTTCCTGACCACAGATGCGAACATCTACACATTTGGAGCAGAGAATGACAGCCAAGACTCGGTACACGCAGAGAGAAACAGCTATGACAGTATAGTCAACAAAAGTGGTTAAAAGCTCTGAACGTATGTAGAAGTTTAGGACTTCATATTCTTAATGGACGTACCAAAGGAGACTCTTTAGGGAGGTGTACACTAAACTCCATGTAAGGAGGAGTGTAGTAGATTATGCCATTAAAGATATGAACCTGGCAAATATAAGCGCCTTCATAGTCACCCCACAAACGCACCTGTCAGACCACAGCCAACTTCTTCTGTAGCTGAAATCCACAGAGAAACCATCCACTCAAAAGCCACAGCATAGCGGCCTCTTCAACCTGCCTCCATCCTATAAATGGTCCAAAACGTCGGCATTAAAGTATAAAGAGGCTCTCAGCAGACCTGAAATACAGCGGATGCTCCACCACTTCTACAACTACAAGTACCAGCCTAACCCAAAGGGAGCGAGTCAAGCTCAGAAGACCTCAACAATATTTCTATGCAATGGCCAGACTGTCTGACCTTAAAAAAGTCAACTACAAGAGACCAAAAGGAAAACAGATCAATGGTTGGTTTGACAGAGAATGTAAAGCCTTACGGAAGACCCTGATAACAGCCTCAAACAAGACACACAGACCCCAACCACCCGGGTCTGAGGGAAGCCTATGAAACCATACAAAGGCAGTACAAAACCATCCTCAGGAGGAAGAAGCAGAGATATATCTCTGCCAAGCTAAACCAACTCCAAGATGCCCTCCAAAACAACTCCTTCTGGGAACTATGGAACCACATGGGCACAAAAGACAAGAAAAGCAACATCCATATCCAAAATGGCAACATCTGGCTCCAGTACTTCAGAGACCTCTATAAAGACATTACAAAGGAATTACAAAGCCAAGAACAGGAAAGCATAATGGCAAAACTAAAAGCAATGGAGGAAAAAGTAAAAAATTTCCAAAACCCGTGGATACAGCTATTACATTACAGGAAGTAGCAGAGAGAATCCCTTCCATAAGATGCAGAAAAGCCGGTGGCCTGGATGGAATCCTACCAGAAATGCTGAAGTAAAGCCCACCAGAAATACAGGCTGCAATGGTTAAACTCTTCAATATTGTGCCAAGTGCCAGCTACTTCCCTCGTACCTGGAACCAAGGCCTCATCACACCCATCCACAAGAGTGGGGACAGGTATGACCCAGCCAACTATAGAGGAATATGTGTCAGCAGCAACCTGGGGAAACAGTTTAACAGCATCCTGAACAAGAGGATCCTCAGATTCCTCACCGAGCACAACGTCCTCACCAAGAGCCAAGCAGGGTTCATGCCCACCCACCGCACCACTGACCATATCTATACCCTGCACAGCCTCATTCAGAGACACGTCCACAATACAAAGAACGGGAAGATGTACGCCTGCTTTGTGGACTTTAAAAAGGCCTTTGATTCGGTGTGGCACCAAGGCTTATTCCTGAAACTGCTGGAGAGCGAAATAGGAGGAAAGACTTACGATGTTATCAAAAGCTCCTACACCGAGAACCTCTGCAGTGTGAGTGTGAACAGTAAAATAACGGCTTATTTCCAGCAGAGCCGTGAAGTCAGACAAGGCTGTAGCCTAAGTCCAACGCTCTTCAACATTTACATCGAGCTGGCTACCGCTCTGGAATCTTCCACAGCACCAGGTCCCACCCTCCATGGCGCCCAGGTAAAATTCCTGCTGTATGCAGATGACCTGCTGCTTCTGTCACCAACTGAGAAAGGCCTCCAAGACAACCTGAAAATCTTAGAGAAATTCAGCGCCACCTGGGCACTACCAGTCAACCTTAAGAAAAACCAACATCATTGTGTTCCAGAGGAGAAAGAAAATCAGACCAGCACCCTTCATTTATCCTCAACAACTGCACCCTTACAGCAACAGACAAATAGAGATTCACCGGTCAGGGAGCTTCAAACAAGCCATAGAGATCCTGAAAGACAAGGCCTGTAAAACCTTCTATGGCATCCGAAGGAAACTACCATCTGTAGCTACTAGTGAGGGTCTGGTTAAAAATAGTCGACTGTCATTGCCCCAATCCTCCTGTATGGCAGCGAAGTCTGGGGTCCTCACACCTACACAGACTGGTCAAAGTGGGATTCCAGCCCAACAGAAATATTCCACCTGGAATTCTGCAAATACCTTCTCCAAGTCCATCGGAGAACCTCCAACAGTGCTTGCTGGGTCAAGGTGGGCAGATTCCCTCCACACCTAACGGTTCTAAAGAGGGCACTGTCATTCCAGGCTCACCTACATGGGAGCTTGGTTTGCTCCTATCACCATAAAGCCCTGACACATGTAGGTGAAACAGAAAAACCAGGACCCTCTCAACAGCCCACCCAAACCCAACCTGACCAGAACACCAATCACAACAACCTGACAAAAGTCAGAATCAGGAAAATGGTAGACGAAGGCCAGGAGAGGTATGTCAGTGACTGGAAGAACGACATCAGCTCCCAGAAACTTACCATGTACCGGATAAGCGGGAATATATATCCAAAATTAAAGTAGAAATTAAGCACGTGGATAAAACTTAACCTTTATTAATCATTAAAAGGGGGGACAAAAAATAACTAACCACAGTGTAAAGTGAAGGGACCAAAACCACATAAACAAAAACTGACAAGTTAAAATTACCCACTAACCATCAGAATTTGAAGGGGTAAAAGGACCTCATGACTCATTACTCACATCAGTACCAAAATAAGAGAATGAGTACTAGAAAAGCACAAATTAATTGTCCAACCTACAAAGAAATGTTACAAAAATATGGATATAGATGCTGCAGTGCTATATAGCAAGATATATTGTACAAATAAACTGACCAATAAATTGTCATAACTTTAAAGAAGCACCCCAATAAGAATATACAAACAATGATTTGAGTGCTAGAGAATGGGAATGCATATGATAATTGTTAACATCTGTTTGGAAACAAAATCATAATAGGTGAACCCTAATTGGTCTTGGATATATGAGGACAGTGAGTAATTTGGAATAACCCAGGTAAACTCAACTAAAAATGCATCTATAACCATTCATGGATACAATCGACACACTAAACAGTGAGCATTCCTGATGGTTAAAGGGCTGTGTGCTATAGAGGTCTATCAATATGCATACAGCAGGTGAATAAGCAAACCAAACTGACTCTTCCTGTGTCAAAACCTTTATATCATTCTTAGGAATCCAGTCACCTCACTCTCTAGTGAGCATTCCAAATGGATAAAGTGTTATGTGCTGCAATAGGACCAAAATGTGCATATGTCCATAGTAAATCATACATTCGTAGCAGCAACACTTAGTCGTATACATATACTGGTGATAACTAGAGTACCATCAGCCCAGATATGCCTGTCAGTAGGATGCCTGGAACGGGTCCATGCGTCTCCCGACACGTTTCGTCTTGCAACTCATCAGGGGAGTAGTGAGGATACAAAGAGGCTGTTGCTGCATGAGCGCCAGTATCACTGAAGAGATTTAATAACACTCGTTGACCGTGCGTCCAACTAGACCACGCCTCTGGCATGTGACGAGCTTCCTGCCTATGCCACACCTCCAGTTCATGGAGCAAAGGGGCGGACTTGCTCGTGTAGCGTCACCAGAGAGACACTTTGATCATGTGAAGGGTAACGCCCATCCAAGTACCAGAAGTGAGTGCAAAGCAGGTAAATATGTATAATTGCGCTGAGTGGTCAAAAAAACCTGTCGCCGCCCAGAACCGTAGCACTTCATGATACTGCGACCAACGTAACAATTACTTTGAATGCTTTACTAGTCATACCCAGTGGAATGATTCATGGTAAAAACTTTACCACCGATATCAACAAACAGAGCTGGTGTCAGAGAGCAATAGAAGTAGTCACACGTAATGTGATCATAAAGAAAATAAAACTTAGACAAAAAGAAATAAATTGATCAATATATATATATCGGGGTCGATAACCCCAACAAACCGTCATGTCTCATCAGATCAAAAAAGCACAAAGGAACCAATGCTAGAGTGGTAGCTTAGAGTATACAAAATGTATTATTTGAAGCCAACAATGAAGGCATCCCGTTGTATATATTAAATGACATATTAGGGTAGCAGGGTGGCAGAGGTATATGGAAGTGTGTGAAATGTGCGAAGGTAAAGGGGAGCAAAACAAAACATCTAGCCAGTGTGGTGACAGACAGAGGGAATAGAGCTATATAATTGATGGTGTATGTCCTATGAAGAAAAGAAAAGATGGACAAAATGGGCAAAATTTGGCGAGTATGAACATATCCCCATAGAGTGGACCACCGAGGGTCGCGAACTCAGGACAAGGAGGCGAGCATACCTAGTTTGATCCTCCCCCTATACAGGGAGAGTCAGGTGCAGGCCTCCAAGTACATTGAACGCGACAAAAGATACAACGGAGGGCGGCTCCAAGAGAGCGTGATTCAAATGCTCACAGAAAGCAACTATAAGATAAATGTTCATTAAGCCCATCATGTTGTAACGTCTTTAATGAAAAAATCCATCTGCTCTCCTTTTGTAAGATCATTTTATCCCAATCGCCTGCTCTTTGTGGGGGAAAGATCCTATCAATCCCAACAAAAAATATTTGTTTAGGGTCCCCAAGATGAGTGTCATTGATGTGATTAGCTACTGGGGTGTCTTTGTTGTTAATGATGTCTCGCAAGTGCTCACCCACCCTCTTCAGAAATTCACGTTTCGTTTTGCTGACATATTCAAGTCCACAGCCACATCTGGCTTCGTATATAACTCCTGTGGACCGACAATTAACCCCTTAGTGACAGAGTCATTTTGCAGCTTAATGACAGGGCCAATTTTTACAATTCTGACCACTGTCAATTTATGAGGTTATAACTCTGGAACGCTTTAACGAATACCGCTGATTCTGAGATCGTTTTTTCGTGACATTGTACTTCACGTTAGTGGTAAAATTTCTTTGATATGACTTGTGTTTATTTATGAAAAAAATGGAAATATGGCGAAAATTTTGAAAATTTAACAATTTTCAAACTTTAAATTTTTATGCCCTAAAATCAGAGAGATATGTCACACAAATTTCTTAATAAATAACATTTCCCACATGTCTACTTTACATCAGCACAATTTTGGGAACAAAATTTTTTTTGTTATGAAGTTATAAGGGTTAAAAGTTGACCAGCGATTTCTCATTTTTACAACATCATTTTTTTTTTAGGGACCACATCACATTTGAAGGCACTTTGAGGGGTCTATATGATAGAAAATACCCAAAAGTGACACCATTCTAAAACCTGCACCCCTCAAGGTGCTCAAAACCACATTCAAGAAGTTTATTAACTCTTTACGTGCTTCACAGGAACTGAAGCAATGTGGAAGGAAAAAATTAACATTTAACTTTTTTTGCAAAAACTACTTCGGAACCAATTTTTTTATTTTCACAACTGTTAAAAGAAAAAATTAACCACAAAATTTGTTGTGCAATTTCTCCTGAATAAGCCGATACCCCATATGTGGGGGTAAACCACTTTTTGGGCGCACGGCAGAGGTTGCAAGGGAAGGAGCGACATTTGACTTTTTCAACGCAGAATTGGCTGGACGCCATGTCGCGTTTGTAGAGGCCCTGATGTGTCTAAACAGTGGAAACCCCCACAAGTGACACCGTTTTGGAAACTAGACCCCCTAAGGAACTTATATAGATGTGTGGTGAGCACTTTGAACCCCCAAGTGCTTCACAGAAATTTATAAACGTAGAGCCGTGAAAATAAAAAATCATTTTTTTCCTCAAAAATGATTCTTTAGCCCGCTATTATTTTTATTTTCCCAAGGGTAACAGGAGAAATTAGAACCCTAAAATTGGTGTGCAATTTGTCCTGAGTACGCTGATACCCCATATGTTGGGGTAAACCACTGTTTGGGCGCACGGCAGGGCTCGGAAGGGAGGGAGCGCCATTTGACTTTTTGAACGCCACATCGTGTTTGGAGACCCCCTGATGTGTCTAAACAGTGGAAACCCCCCACAAGGGACCCCATTTTGGAAACTAGACCCCTTAAGGAACTTATCTAGATGTGTGGTGAGCACTTTTAACCCCCAAGTGCTTCACAGAAATGTATAAACGCAGAGCTGTGAAAATAAAAAATCTTTTTCTCAAAAATGTTTTTTTTTTAGCCAGCTATTTTTTATTTTCCCAAGGGTAATAGGAGAAATTAGAACCCCAAAATTGGTGTGCAATTTGTCCTGAGTACGCTGATATCCCATATGTTGGGGTAAACCACTGTTTAGGCGCACGGCAGGGCTCGGAAGGGAGGGAGCACCATTTGACTTTTTGAACGCCACGTCGTTTTTGGAGACCCCCTGATGTGCCTAAATAGTGGAAACCCCTCAATTCTAGCTCCAACCCTAACCCCAACACACCCCTAACCCTAATCCCAACCCTAATCCTAACCTAAATCCCAACCCTAATTCCAACCCTAATTTTAACCCTAACCTTAATTGTAACCCTAACTCTAATTGTAACCCTAACCCTAATTGTAACCCTAATTGTAACCCTAACCCTAAGGCTAGGTTCATTTTGCGTTTTACCAGCCCGTTCAACACATAGCGTTGACGGGCTGGTAACGGTATAGCATAACACGATCACGTTATGCTATACCCGCTAGCGCAGATGAATCAGCAGATGATTCATCTGCGCTAGCGGTGACGGAGCCCAGACGCTGCAGCCCACATCCGAGGCTCCGTCACTGAATGATGGCACATCGCGAACGCATGCTGCTTTACGGCATGCGTCGCGATGCGCCCTCAAATGGGGGTGAATGGCAGCGTTAACGGACTGCGTTACACCGCGTTATACCGCGGTGTAATGCAATCCGTCTAACAGACTGCCATAACAGTATGAACCCAGCCTAACCCTAATTATAACCCTAATGCTAACCCTAACCCTAATATGAAAATAAATATAATTTCTATTTTTTATTATATGTCCCTAACTAAGGGGGTGATAAATGGGGGGGGTTATGTACTGTTTTTTTATTTTGATCACTGTGATAGTTTATCACAGTGATCAAAATGCACTTTTATGAGAATGAATGAAAAAATTTTGAATCTACCGCCAAGCAGATCGGCGGGCGCACTGCGCATGCGCCGGACATTTTTTTTTTCCAGGAAGAAGACGCCGGGATCCTGGAGCCTGCGGGAGGACCAAGGACACCGGTAAGTATAGGGGGGGCGATCGGGGGACCTGTGGACCCTCATTTTCTCCCCTCTGATGTGCGATCACATCAGAGGGGAGAGAAATCATTTTATTTTTTTTTATTTTTTGCGGTCGCAGTTATACTTAGTATAACGGCGATCGCGACACCGGGGTCGGTAAATACCGACCCCAGAGAAAATTGCCCATCCCCCCCAGCACAGTGGCGGGCGCACTGAGCATGCGCTCGCCATTTTCTCAATGGCGGCGGCACCGGGGGAGGCAGAAGGGCACGGGGGCCACATGGAGGGAATCAGGGGCCACATGGAACACTCTGTAGCCTCTTTCTCCCATCTACCTATAATGCTCGTGTTTCTATAACGGTAACCAGGTGATAGAGTAATGCGCAAATGTCTCGGACGTACAATCCCTGCTTTGTTGTAGCTGTCTAAACTCTGTACCTCCCACCAAGATGCAATTTGATCCTTATAGATTTTAGTTAGCTCTTTGAACGCCGCATTAAAGAATAGCACATATTTCTTTTAAATTAAAAATTTTTACGGAAAAACATCCCTAGCCTCTGACACTCACTGGTTAGTGTCAATACCAGTGGAAAGAAATCCTGCCATTTCACTATTGATAATCAGATAAGCAGGAATATACATCCAAAATTAAAGTAGAAATTAAGCATGTGGCTAAAACTTTTGACCATGTACTGGAGTCTACAGAGACTACAGACTGGCCCCATACCTGGAGAAACTCCCGGACGCCAGAGACACAAGATCCTATGCCGATAGACTCAGTGCCCACAGTCTGGCCATCGAATCTGGCCAACACAGGCAGAGCTCCAAGCCCAAGGAGGAAAGACTACGCCAACACTGACCAGGAGGCCATAGAGGACGAAACCCAATTCCTGTTACACTGCTCCAAATACTCGGCAGTGAGGACACTCACATCTCTTCCCGGATTTCATCACCATGCAGGAGGAAGAGAACATATCTTGCTGGGGAAGAAGAGAGCAGCAGAGATAGCAGCACGGTATGTGAGCTAATGTCATAGACTGCGAGAAAGAACTATGATATGCCATGGACTTCTGTAGCCCCCACCCTGGATCTGCCCCCAACCATTGTTCTTACAGCCCTCATCCTGGATCTGCCCCATCCACCTTTCCTACAGCTCCTACCCAACATCCCTACAGTCCCTATCCCCTTTTGTACACTTGCTTTGGCAAAACTAATGTGTATTTAGTCCTGCCAATAAAGCTTCTTTGTATCTTGCATCTATATATATTCATTCTATGTGAATATATCTATTCTTTATTAAACCCGTCAGTGTGATTTTACAGTATAGCTGGGGATGAATTGTCGACTTTCCTAAAGGACACCAGTGTGTATTTCTCGCAAGTCACACGTGTGGTCCGTGTGTAATCAGTAGCTTTCTCGCACCCACAGGACTTGCATTGGTGTACAATGGGCGTAATACGAAGACAAAACACAGCATGCTGCGAGTGTCTCACAGTGTTAAATACACCTGAGAAAAATACGCATGATCTGAGCTGCCCCATAGAGAAATACTGGTCCGAGTGTAATGCGTGGTTTTCACGCCTCTCACTCGTCCGTATTCGTCCTTAGGGTCCCGTTACACTAAGCGACTCACCAGCGATCCTGACAACGATATGAACTTGTCAGGATCGCTGTTGTGTCGCTACATGATCGCTGGTGAGCTACCAAACAGGCAGCGATCAGGACAGAGACTATGAGGGTAACAAACGATGCATGTCGCTTAGTTACCCGCAGTGTACGTTAGATACCAGCACGCTGGTGCAGGGAGCTGGTAATCAAGGTACACATTGGGTTTCCAGCTCACCTGCAACAGCGCGCTGGTATCTAACGTACACATCGGGTTTCTAGGCGCCGCCCGGCGCCTGCAAAACCGGATGTTTACCTTGGTTTCCAGCTCGCTTATCGCTGGTCTCCCGCCTGTTACACGCAGGGATGCGCGCTGGCCAGCGGGAGTCCAATAATCAAAAAAATGGCCCAGGACATTCAGCGACGATCAGCGATACCCAGCAGGGGGACTGATCGTAGCTGCGTGTCACACTAAGCGAGATCGCTGGCTAGGACGCTGCTAGCGATCTTGCTATGTGTAACAGGGCCTTTAGTGTGACGCCGGCCTAAGTCAGCAGCACTGACTCAAACACATGGCCTCTATAACCCCTTAAGCATGCAATCATGTAATGTTACTTTATATTTGTTTTTTTATTTCTATCCTTACATTTGTCAGCGGGAAAAGTCTTAGAGGAAGCTGAGGGAAAAACGAAAGTTAAAATAAATGTTGTGTGGGCTTGTTTTGTATTTGTTATTTTATTGGGGTGAAAAAGAGAAAAACATTAAAAAAAATTTACTTGAGTTGCAATTGTACAAAGCATCTGGGACTTCATTCTTCCATGTACACAGCCAGGAAGATGAAGTGACTCCCGCTCCATAACACACTGACCCTGCCCTTCATGTGTGGCACCCCTGAGGGATCAGTCGCCACAGAGGTATTGCACCTCACACAGAGGTGTGATACCCCACTCTCAGGTAAGGAAGGAGCACCACCTAGGACTAACACACACTAGAACAGCTGGGCACCCTGGATGGACCCTGCGGGAGGATGGTCTCAACCCAGGCTGAGATAGGAAAGGGTGTATGGGCGGGTGGAGTAGCGAGTAGCAAGGAGGAGTGAAGCTTGAGAAAGAACGAGACAGTTTAGAGGCGAGTCGTGAGGAGGAAGAGGAAGGAGTAGGACGTGTATTGGAGCAGCTCCCAGTGAGGGGAGGCTGCAGTGAAAGGAAAGGAGTCTAGAGTGAGACCTAGAAGCTGGAAGAGCTTAGTCCAGAAGTACAGTCATGGCCAAAAGTTTTGAGAATGACACAAATATTATATTTTCACATGATCTGCTGCCCTCTGGTTTTTATGTGTGTTTGACAGATGTGTTTATCACAGACAGAAATATAATAATTGCAAACATATGAGTAACAAAAGCTTATATTGACAGTTAGAATGAGTTAATGCAGCAAGTCAATATTTGCAGTGTTGACCCTTCTTCAGGACCTCTGCAATTCTCCCTGGCATGCTCTCAATCAACTTCTGGACCAAATCCTGACTGATAGCAGTCCATTCTTGCACAATCAATGCTTTCATTTTGTCAGAATTTTTAGGCTTTTGTTTGTCCACCCGTCTCTTGATGATTGACCACAAGTTCTCAATGAGATTAAGATCTGGGGAGTTTCCAGGCCATGGACCCAAAATCTCTATGTTTTGTTCCCTGAGCCATTTAGTTATCACCTTTGCTTTATGGCAAGGTGCTCCATCATGCTGGAAAAGGCATTGTTGATCGCCAAACTGCTCTTGGAGGGTTGGGAGAAGATGCTCTTGGAGGACATTCTGGTACCATTCTTTATTCATGGCTGTGTTTTTAGGCAAGACTGTGAGAGAGCCGATTCCCTTGGCTGAGAAGTAACCCCAAACATGAATGGTTTCAGGATGCTTAACAGTTGGCATGAGACAAGACTGGTGGTAGCGCTCACCTTGTCTTCTCCGAATGAGGCGTTTTCCTGATGTCCCAAACAATCGAAAAGGGGATTCATCAGAGAAAATAACTTTACCCCAGTCCTCATCAGTCCACTGCCTGTACCTTTTGCAGAATATCAGTCTGTCCATGATGTTTTTTCTGGAGAGAAGTGGCTTCTTTGCTGCCCTCCTTGAGACCAGGCCTTGCTCCAAGAGTCTCCGCCTCACAGTGTGTGCAGATGCACTCACACCTGCCTGCTGCCATTCCTGAGCAAGCTCTGCACTGCTGGTAGCCCGATCCCGCAGCTGAAACACTTTTAAGAGACGGTCCTGGTGCTTGCTGGTCTTTCTTGGGCGCCCTGGAGCCTTTTTGGCAACAATGGAACCTCTCTCCTTGAAGTTCTTGATGATGCGATAGATTACTGACTGAAGTGCAATCTTTCTAGCTGCGATACTCTTCCCTGTTAGGCCATTTTTGTGCATTGCAATGATGACTGCACGTGTTTCTTTAGAGATAACCATGGTTAACAGAAGAGAAACAATGATGCCAAGCACCAGCCTCCTTTTAAAGTGTCCAGTGGTGTCATTCTTACTTAATCATGACAGATTGATCTCCAGCCATGTCCTCATCAACACCCACACCTGTGTTAATGGAGCAATCACTGAAAAGAGGTTAGCTGGTCCTTTTAAGGCAGGGCTGCAATGATGTTGAAATGTGTTTTGGGGGATAAAGTTCATTTTCTAGCCAAATAGTGACTTTGCAAGTAATTGCTGTTAAGCTGATCACTCTTTATAACATTCTGGAGTATATGCAAATTTGCATTAGAAAAAGTGAAGCAGTAGACTTTGTAAAAATTAATATTTGTGTCATTCTCAAAACTTTTGGCCATGACTGTAGAGAGAAAGAAGCAGAAAGAAAGAGAAGCTTCTTGAGTGAGAGGAAGGGGTCCTAGGGATACGGAGAGAGCAGGAGCCATCCGTCGATCCCGGTCTGTTGGCAGGGGGACCAGGTCGCAGAGGGAACTCGACCCCTTAGCCTAGTGAAGAATTGTATGACTCAGCTATCAAGTCGACTGCTGTGGTAACATAGGGATCACAGACAATAACCACCATTATCTTCGCTGGAGAGGTAGCTATATAGAATCAAAGAAACGCAGAAATAAGTCATTGCCCGATAGGATTCGCAGCCGCTGCTCTGGGACACTGTTGGTGAAGGTGCTGGAAGCATAGAAGGCGAGAAAATCAGCACAGTGAGACGGCCAGTGGAAGGAACATTAATATAGAACAGGGTCCTGGAAAGGCGTTTCCCAATCTACCTGGGGGTTTGCCGAGCCCCTCACCTGGAGGACACCGTACCAAGCGGGCATCGGTACTGTGCACAACAGAGCTGTGAGTAAAGCTTTGGAAACTGCAACTTGCTGACTTTCTCAGTTTCTTTCTGCGTCTCCTACTACACTCTGCTACATCTCCCAGCACCTTTACCACCTTGTACTACATCTACCTGCCCTGGGATCCCATAGCCTCATCTGTGGGAGGCTGTACCAATTCTGCTGCATCTCACCATCCATCTCAGAGGATCTACACCGCAGCGCTTGTCACCATTGACCAGATACCACAGGTGGCGTCACAAATACCTTACTACAAACTCTAAACATCCCCTGTAAATAAACCCCTTTTATTGGACGCATAGGGCCACGGACCGGGTCACTGGCACTGTGACATATCCCTTCAATACACTGGCCTGGTACAGAGTATCCCACTGCCCTGGCAGGCGATCCACATGCCTGATCCCAGCTATAGGGCAGTGTTTTTACAGGGGATGAGTGGCAAGGCGCCCGGCGCTACCTTTTATTCACTTAACCCCACCGCTAGTCTTAAATTAAGTAATTTTTTTGAGAAGAACAGCCTCCAGGGGAGGGAGCCCTGATGCTAACACACATTTCTAATTCAATCTGTGATGAAAAAGTCACTGACCCCTGTTTTTGGCATCTGTCAAAGCAGAATTTAAATGTGTGCGTTAGCATCAGCTAAGGATTCCTCAGATTTTTCCTGACAAAAATGCATATGTGGTTTTAGAAATCGCATATGGGTTTTATGTAAAAACACACTGGACACCCCTCCCAGAGTCAGGGGGAAGAACGGGAAGGGGGTCACGAATGTATGGAAAGCCCACTGAGTGTCAGTGGTGATCAGTGCAATAATCGTACCTGTGGATAAGCTCATGTTCACCGCAGTGCTTGTTTTTATGCTCATTGGGCGATTTATGGCATCAAAGCGTAAAATTTTGGGCGCAAGTTTTTCTGCTCTAAACTGGTTAATCCATGCTTTCCTGGGACTGCACCACCGTCTGCTGGTTGCTTGCCGCACAGCAGCTCATACACTACTGACTATCGCCATCTGCTGGTGGTGTGCCAAATGAAACCCATAAATGGTCAAGCGAAAATTTCGCTTTGTTGCAAAGGTGCGCAAGAGGCAGCATATGGTTTGGCTGGCACTGGTGGAGGTAGACCGGGGCAACAGGAATGATGCAGAAGCCCATGAATACGTGGGGTGAGGGCGGGGAAATCAGTGAAAGCACAGCCACTGCCCTCCCCAGGGACCCCCAGGAGGCAAGATCTCAGTTTTCAGGCCAATTGTGCCAAATTTTCTCTTTGCTTAAGGACGGGGTTGTTTCCACCAGCATTGCCCCCTGTCTATGATTCCCTGTAAAATTCACTTTTTAGAGGAGTTTTTCTTTTGAACAGACATACTACGCTGTGTTGTAAAGATGTCTGAGAGACCCAGTCGTAACTGGGCTCGCTTAAAACTGCTGGAGAAGGCAACTCCCGCTGTCAGAAAATCTATTTTGAGCAATGCAAGCAACAATTTAATTACATCCATAGGTGAGATTGCTTGAAACTGCTTATAAGGCCTTATTCCACTGAAAAAGCATCAAAAAAGTATACTAAAGAAGCGGCATAAAGCTATAAGAACTGAGGGATAGATTACAACCCACAAAGCAAAAGCAGAGCCTACTAAAGCAGACTGGCAGGTTTATAGGACCTCTTTTAGATTTTGCAATACCGATAATGAGTCTGCTCACAGGCAAATAATGGAGCATACAGAGAAAATGTATTTAGTCCTCAAACAGGATCTGCTCAGACTAAGACCCCATAATACAGGTAACATATGAGAGTTATTTGTTGCCTTGACGAAATTAGTTCTGTTTTACAACGCCGTGACAAACCCAATGATATGAAAATTTAAAAAGCTATAGTTCAGTTCTCCAGCGATACTTGGTACATGCTAGACACCGTTCAAAATAGTAACTTCACATCTCATTGGTAATTGTTGCTGATCAGGTTCAGGAGCTAAATTCAGATCCTGATAAAAATCAAGAGGTCACTGAAATTGGAAGTGATGTTTAACGATATAAAAAATGCTGAATTTTTACTAAACAGAAAAAAAAATGTTACATCCTGGAACAAGAGCAAATTTATTTTCAGAGGAACTGTAATACCAGGATCTAACTTACTGGATTTGGT
Source organism: Oophaga sylvatica (assembly GCA_033576555.1). Classification (NCBI taxonomy): domain Eukaryota; kingdom Metazoa; phylum Chordata; class Amphibia; order Anura; family Dendrobatidae; genus Oophaga; species Oophaga sylvatica. Next base: position 6,643 of record JARQOD010008228.1, on the reverse strand, counting down.
ACATAGTATAAGTCATGCTTTGACCAGAAGCAATTTTCCTCGGGTTGGGATTCATTTATGCAGGCAATGGCCGAGCTAAATATTCCATGTACAGTTGAGGGCAATCCTGCTAATAGACAGCATTTGGATGGATTAAAAATCTCCATCAGTGAAGGTGGCGCTGTATCTACACCCCAGACGCTACCCCCGCTGACCCGTACAATTCAATCTTCACACTGTCCGTCATTAGGCATCACACAAGGAACTACCGTACCTTAAAAAAAAGGGTCCTACAGAACAATCCATGTGGCTCACGATGTCAGTGATGTGTTGGATAAATGTAGCTGAATTGTAACACTTATTGCTGCAAGAAATGTAAAAATGTATATTACATGCAGTTTGGTACATGTGAAGGTAACACTATTTTGTAAAAATTGTAATGTATATTAATTGTACTTGTGATCCTTTTATATTCTGTAAGAATATTATATTCAAATGTCTGAGATTTGTTTATTTTTAGAATAGAATCTTAAAAACTTCAATAACGTGTCTCTATTTTTTTAATACATTTGTAAAAAAGCAAACACGCTTTATACTTGGGGGAGTTGTAACATGGCCATATAAATATGCTGAATGAATGAGAATCACGCTATCAAATAAGAGTAAATACTCTGATCGCAATACAGTATCAAACTCAAAAAATTCATATAAAAATCTGAAGATACAACAGATGCGCTGATAGGGGAGGAGGGGTGCGCTTATTTGGCACCCTGAGGGTCCAGTCGCCACAGAGGTGTTGCACCTCATCCAGAGGTGTGACACCCCAATCCCAGGTAAGGAGGGAGCACCCCTAGTACTCCAACACCTGCATCCAAACACACCATATCAGCTGGGCATATGGACGTACCCTACGGGAGGATGGTCTCATCCCAGGCTGGTTAACAAGGGGTGTATGGATGGGTGGAGTTAGCAGTAGCTGAATAGGAGGAGAGAAGTTAAGCAAGGAGCAGCAGCACTTCGTGTGAGATTGAAAGAGGAGCTCCAGCTGATAGGAGCTCAGCCCCTAACGTGAGAGAGATTGAGGAGCTTCTGGAGGAGTCAGCGAATGGGTACTTGGGCATGGACAGTGAACAATCCATCCGTGGCCCTCTACGGGATCGGAAGGACAAAGCCACAAGGGAATCGGCCCCTAGACTAGTGGGAAACCTTCAGACCCCGCTAGCAAGCCGACGGTGGTGATCACTTTATGGGTCATTGCTACCGACCACAAGCACCATCTCCAGGAAGGGAGCTACATAGGGCCAAGGACGCACAGAATTAATCTGTTATCCGACAGGGTCCGCAGCTTCTGGATTGGAAGACTGCATGGTGAGGTGCTAGGAAGAGAGGAGTTGAATAGCACAGAGAGAAGGCCAGGAAAAAACACAGAACGGGAGTCCTGGGCAAGTGCGACCAATTTACCTGGGGGTTGCTGGATCCCTTGCCTGGAGGACACAGTGCCAAGCGGGCACCTGTACTGCAGACAGACTGTCCGCATGCAGTTTCAGCGTTTTTACTCAGTGTCCTAGATTTCTTCCAGCAGCACACATTTCTCTCTGCTGCATCCACTAGCATAATTCTCAATTACAACATCTACCTGCCCTGGGATAACACAGCCTCGCCTGTAGGAGGTTTACCAACACAGCTGCCAAATACCATCTGTCCCAGTGGATCTTCACCCTGACCAGATACTACAGGTGGCGTCACAACCACTTCATAAACTTAATCCCCTGTAAATAAATTCCCCTTTTTGGTGAGTGCCCAGGGCCACGGACTGGGTCATCGCCGCCGTAACATCCCCCATAGAAGTCAACAGGTTCGATGCCGAGTACCCCACGGCCCTGGCAGGCGACTCACTTACACTGATACATTTTGATGGGGACATGGCACCTGTCAAACGGAGTGACTAAACATTAGCCTGCTACACTAGTAAGGCACTGCACTAGTAAATCCATCTCATTATACAGATCTGTTTTCTGCAGATTGGAATTTCCAAGGATGCTGTGAAGAGGTGCGCATTACAGATATCTTTGGCTCTTGACTATATGCATGGTAGAGGGTTGGCGCACAGGGACCTGAAGCCGGACGATGTGTTACACATGGACAAAGATGGTTATCAAATCAAGCTGAGTGACTCTGCTTTCACCCAACTTGTAGGAAACTGTTGTCCATGTCATATATATTCCCGTACATGTCTGCAGAGTTGTGTGACTTGAAAGAGGAAGAATATTTAAAAAGGGCCCTACTTTAGATACCGGGGTTTTTTAAGGTTGAAAATTGTTTATTCACTGGATATGTCCCCTGGCTCAGAGAATCAATATGGTTTCCAGTTGATGTAGACTTGGTGTATTGCAACAAAGTCCAGACTAAGCTCCTCCACCTATTCATTGGGAGAGGTTTTAAAGAGACGCAATAAACACGTTTGGCGATCTGCTTGCTCATTGTCCTTCTGATCATCTAGTTTGTAGTCTCCAATTACCTCAAGGTTCCCTGGAAATTCAATATCTTGGAGTAGGTCATCAACTTGGTAGGTGAACAGGAATTGTTAACCCCTTCAAGACCTGTGACACAGCGTATGTGTCATGAAAGGATCGCGTTCCTGCAGGTCGGGTGACCGGGGTCACTGAAAGGTCACCCGACCCGCAGGCACAAGACCCTTTGTGCTTCACCACAGGGGGGTTGGCTTAACCCCCATGTGGCTACGATCGCTCTGATTGGCTGTTAAAAGTCAAACAGTGCTCCCTTTATTCCGAGCCCCGACGTGTGCCCAAACAGTGGTTTACCCCTACATATGGGGTATCAGCATACTCAGGAAAAATTGCACAACAACTTTGGGGGTCTAATTTCTCCTGTTACCCTTGGGAAAAAAAATTGGGGACTAAAAATTATTTTTGGGGAAAAAAATGATTTTTTATTTTCACAGCTCTGCGTCATAAACTTCTGTGAAGAACTTGGAGATTCAAAGTGCTCACCACACATCTAGAGGAGTTCCTTGGGGGATCTAGTTTCCAAAATGGGGTCACTTGGGGGGGTTTCTACTGTTTAGGCACATCATGGGCTCTGCAAACGTAACATGACGCCCGCAGACCATTCCATCAAGTCGGCATTTCAAAACGTCACTACTTCCCTTCCGAGCCCCGACGTGTGCCCATACAGTAGTTTTCTCCCACATATGGGGTACCAGTGTACTCAGGACAAACTGTACAACAACTTTTGGGGTCCAATTTCTCCTGTTATCCTTGTGAAAATAAAAAATTGCGGGTTAAAAATAATCAGTTTGAGGAAAAAAATGATTTTTTAATTTTTACGGCTCTGCATTATAAACTTCTGTGAAGCACGTGGGGGTTTAAGGTGCTCATCACACATCTGGATAAGTTCCTTGGGAGGTCTAGCTTACAAAATGGGGTCACTTGTGGGGGATTTCTACTGTTTAGGCACATCAGGGGCTCTGCAAATGTAACAAGATGCCGCAGACCTTTCCATCAAGTCGACATTTCAAAGCATCACTACATCCCTTCCGAGCCCTGCCGTGTGCCCAAACAGTAGTTACCCCCCCACATATGGGGTATCAGCGTACTCAGGACAAACTGGACAACAACTTTTGTGGTCAAATTTCTCCTGTGACCATTATGAAAATAAAAAATAGGGGGCTAAAAAATAATTTTTTGAGAAAAAAAAATTGATTTTTTATTTTCAGGGCTCTACGTTATAAACTTCTGTATAGCACCTGGGGGTTCAAAGTGCTCACTGTACATCTAGATAAGTTCCTTAGGGGGTCTTGTTTCCAAAATGGGGTCATTTGTGGGGCGCTCCAAAGTTTAGGCACACAGGGGCTCTCCAAACACGACATGGTGTCCGCTAACGATTGGAGCTAATTTTCCATTAAAGTCAAATGGCGCTCCTTCCCTTCTGAGCCCTGCCGTGCGCCCAAACAGTGGTTCCCCCCACATATGGGGCACCAGCGTAATCAGGAAAAACTGGACAGCAACTTTTGGCATCGAATTTATCCTGTTACCCTTGGGAAAATAATAAATAGCAGGCTAAAAAATGATTTTTGAGAAACAAAAATGATTTTTTTATTTTCACTGCTCTGAGTTTATAAACTTCTGTGAAGCACTTGGGGGTTCAAAGTGCTCACTACACATCTATATAAGCTCCTTGGGGGGTCTAGTTTCCAAAATGGGGTCACTTGTGGGGGTTTCTACTGTTAAGCACATCAGGGGCTCTGCAAACGCAACATGACGCCCGCAGAACATTCCATCAAGTCTGCATTCCAAAATGGCACTCCTTCCCTTCTGAGCTTTCCCATGCGCCAAAACAGTGGTTCCCCCCCACATATAGGTATTGGTGTACTGAGGACAAATTGCACAACAACTTTTGTGGTCCAATTTCTCCTGTTACCCTTGTGAAAATAATAAATAGCGGGCTAAAAAAAATCATTTTTGAGGAAAAAAATGATTTTATTTTCACTGCCTCGTAAAACACTGTGAAGTTTTTGGGGGGTTCAAGTGTTTCAAAAACCCAATCAATAATTTCCATAAGAGTTTTTTTTTACCAAATGGGCACAGGGGGTTTTTTTTTTTTTCACGTTTAGGCACGGGGGGCTCCCAAACGCTCATGGTGTCCGCTAACGATTGGACTAATTTTCCATAAAAAAGCCCCAAAGGGCCCGGCCCTTCCCTTCTGACCCCTTTCCGGCGCCCAAAGGGGGTTTATCCCCCATTGATATTTTTGTACTCAAAAATTGCCCAAAAAAATTTGGGCCCCCTTTTTCCCTTTTTCCCATGTAAAAATGAAAAAAGATCTAAAAAAAATTTTTTTGGGAAAAAATTAAAATGTTTTTTTTTTTTCCTTCCACTTTTTTTTTTTTTCTTGTGAAGCACCAAAGGGGGTTAAAATCTTCAAAAATGTGGTTTTGAGCACCTTGAGGGGGCAGTTTTTTTAATGGTGTCACTTTTGGGGGTTTTTCCCAATTTGACCCCTCAAAAAACTTCAAATGGAGGTTCCCCCAAAAAAAAGGGGTTTTTTTAAATTTTTTGAAAAAAGAGAAATCGCGGCAAATTTTTAAACCCCCTTTTAAAAAACCAACAAAAAAAATTTTTTTTCCAAAATTGTGCTAGTAATAACAGGGGGTTTTATTTATTAACTATTGTTCACATAAAACCGGGTTTTTTAAAAAAAAAAATTCAAAATTAAAATGCAAAATTTTCAAAAATTTTCCCCAAAAATTTTCCCTTTTTTTCACAAAAAAACCCAAAAATTATAAAACCAAAATTTTTCCACAAAAAAAACCCCCAAAAATTCCCCAAAAAAAAAGTCCAAATCGCAATTTCCCTTGAAGCTTTTCCGATTTTTACCTCAAAAGGGGACCTGGCAAATTGAAAAAAAAGGAAAAGGGCAAAAAGGGGTAAAGAAATTTTGGGGGGGCAACTAACAGCTTATTTTCATTTTTTTAATTTTCGCATCTTTTTTTTAAATTTGGGGCTTTTTCTTTGATCAAGTTTTTTTTTCATTTTAAAGGGGTTTTTTTTAAATCATGGATTGCTAAACTTAGCTACATAAAAAAAAAAAAAAACCCCAAGGCAAAAATGGAAAAAACCCCTGTTTTTTTTAAAAACCCCGAAAAATTGCTGTTTTTTATACTGATTCTCTTTGGGAAAAAAGGGAAAAATTTTTTTTTTTTTTAAAACGGGGGGGGCCCTCATTTTTTTCCAATTTTTTTTTTTAAAAATCCTTCTTTAATGTATGAACAAAAATATATTAAATACCGTAATCCCCTGTTAACCCAGTTTTTAGCCCATTTTTTAGGGCTAAATCCCCCCTCGGCTTAACGGGGGCATAAGGGGGGGCCGGGGGGGGGAGGGGTGTGGGGGATACCACCCTCCCGCCGCCGGGGGCCTGCACCCCCCTGCTTCTCCCACATCCCCACCCCTTTTCCCCCCCGGGGTCAAGGGGACCGCTCTTTTAAAACCCTGATATGCACATATTATGATTTTTTAAAGACGTAGCACTGACCCGCGGGGGGAAAAACGCGGGGAGAAACCCGGGAAGAGGAAGGCCCGCAGGGACGCGGGGGCCCCGGGAGGGGGTATACTTTTTTACCTTCCCTTTTGGGGCCACCGCACCAAAAATCCCGGCCCACTCCTCTTGGGATGAATATGAGGCAAGGGCGCATAGTCGTTAGTGGCGCCCCCCCCCGCCATCATTTACACCAGGGACAACCGAGGATTATGGGGCTGCGGGGACCGAGGGGGGAAAAATCTCAGTCCGGGGGCCTGACGAGGGGTGACACCCCCCGGGCCCGCTCAGGACACCGGGACCTGGCCCCCAGCACGAGAGGGGATGCATTTTTTTTTTTTCACGCAGCATATGAGGCCCATCTATGGGCATAATTTCACTAGGGGGGGGAATCTGGGGCTAGGGGGCATAAACGGGGGAACCAAGGGGGAAATCTGGAGCAAAATGGGGGGTAATATGGAGCAAAGGGGGATAAATGGAGCATTGGGGGTTTAAAATGAGCATTGGGGGGGAATCTGGGGGATATGGGGGGGAAACGGACATATGGGGGCAAATCGTGGGGAAAAATGGGGGGGGAAAAAATTTGGGAAATATGGGGCATAAACTG